>OX439484.1:174487209-174692260 GCA_949320155.1 Melangyna quadrimaculata | reverse complement strand
TTAGAAAGAATGCGATTCAAAATTGAAAATTTGTTGCTTTAAAAAATAGCAAAGTCAAAATTCGAAAATATTTGCATTAAAAAAATAAAATAAATGCTAGTTTAAAAATCTTTGCATTAAAAATAATTGTTGAAATAATTACATTCAAAATAAAAGTTCAATTTTAAAAATTAATAACAATTACCTACATCTCCGTTGTTCATATCGAAAAACAATGGTGCAAAATTTTAGATGATTAAGTACGATGTTAAATCAATTTTAGTATGATACTAGGTTAAAAATTGTGTTTTGCTAATTTTAAACGAGTTTAGCATCGTACTATCCCCTTACATTTTACTAAAGTTAAAATCACATATTTTTAGTATCGTACTAAATCCATATGACTGGAGAATGGAAAATTTTACTCCAGGTATAGCATAGACCCTGCTGGTGCCCAACTTTTTTTTTTTTTTTGTTGTAATAATGAAGTTAAAATGATAAAAATATAAACATTGAATACTTATTTAAAGCACATGTTGGGTTTCCATCAGTATATATTAAATTTACAACGCATAAAAACAATTATTGTGTTAAACAAAACGATTTTCTTAAAAGTTTTGATTCAGTCCTAGGAGCACATCTACGTAATAATAGTTTAAAATAAAAACTGACACAATATTTTAAATACTTCGGTCATAGTTAAAATAATGAATCATAGTTAAAATAATTAATATACATGAAATTGTCTAAGCCACATTTCTTAATCAGTACATTTCCTCTGCTCAACTAAATAAAAGGAAAATGGGTGAAGTTTTCAATTGATTAACATTTTGCCGGAGGATTTAATGTTGCAAATTAGCTCAGTGAATGCATGCTCGCTCTCGATACGGAAGGATACCAGTTCAAATCCAGGTTAGTAAAGCTTGACATTTTTTTCAATTAAAATAAAATAATATAATTTCAGAATTAGGGGAAAACCAGCAGTCACTGTATTGATTGTGACAAACGTACAAGTCATTAGCAACAAACGATTCATTTGTCATAACCACTTTGATCTTCTATAACAATTCACCCATTCGCTTGTCGTTAAAGTATCAACCTTTACTCTAAAAGCACCATTCGTTTGCCAAAAACAGTTAATATGTTTGCAAAACACCATTATTCGTCTGACAGAAACACTACATTCGTTTGACACAAACACTCTATTCGTTTGAAACAAACGATAGAATTTTGCTTCAACAGTATGAATTGCTTGTCTCAAACGAATTTAAGAGTTTGCTGCAAACGAACTGTCAAAACTGGCTGGCAAACGAAAAAGTCGTTTGGACAATTTTTACGTTTGCATAAAAACGAAAACAAAGAAACGTTGATATTAACTTAATTCTGTTTAATAGGATGATTACATATACATAATTCAATTAAAAGCTCAAATTACCTCAACTCCATGCCATGCATGCCGTTCACCCAGGTAATAATACGAATTACAACAATATTATGATTTTTCCGCGTGAACTACCCCACTGTGTGTCAGTGTTTCGAAATTAAAAAAACAATCGAATAACAGCTCAAATGACTTAGCAATGTTTACATGCCACTCGAAAAGGTGCGCACCGATATTTGTTTTTCACTGTGTTAATTCATGGGAAAATGATGGGAATCACCTTCTGTCTCTGTCCTCCGCCCTAATTGACAATATGCACTCATGCTCAGTGGAGGTCTGAAATGGATATCTATGTAGGGAGCAAAATTAAGCCACGATGCGGCAAATAACTTTTTATGATCCTTTCCTTAGTTTTATGGTCGGGATGTGGTATAAGATATATAGGAATATTTGGGGATCGAATAAAGTTAGATTATGTTTTTGGACGTTTTTTTTTTTTAATTTTTTTTAGTTACTTATCTATGTTTTTTGTATTTTACTGTCCTGATGTCTTTGAACTTTTAAAATTAAAAGAATTCATGTACTTTTATTATGCTCGTAAAAATGCGATGTAATCATCAAGAGAAAACTACCTACATAAATAAGGTTATCAAGTAAATAAACATACTTTTGGCGTTTTTTTTAAATTTTTAGTATTTTTGAAAGTTAAACTCTTAGAACCATCCGGTTTTCAGTGCTTGACCAAGAATTGATATAAAACCATTGAATTTAAAAAATGAAAATGTACGTTAACTTTTGAATAAAATTGGTTTGAACTATTCATTTTTTTTTTTTAATTATTCAAAAATTTATATTTAAATCCTAAGTGGGCTTTAGGTCTTATTTTTTTAAATTAGACGACGTTTCAAACGAGGTTACGTTCTTCTTTAGGTCTCTAAAAATTTGTTCATTAATATTTTACAACTACAAATTGGGAAATTATAGAATACTTACATTTTCTATTCTTATAAAAAAAATCTTAAGCAATGGTAATCTTCTTTTATTTCTCTATTGGTTTATTTTTTGTTATATGAATTATTATTCTTTCAATATTATTAAATGTATTGAAAAAGATGTTTGCATAAATCAAAATTAGAATAATAATAAATATTTCAAATTAAATTTTATTATATTTTGAATAATAATTCAAAATATTTTATATAATTCTAACCTACAAAACAAGTTAAATATAAAATCTTAATTTTGGGCTATTACCTTTCAATAAGTTGACCATATATACTGCTAAGTCCTTCACAGTCTGATTATCTGTATTATCTGTGTTTAAAATGTGAAGCATTTCTATTAGAATTATATAAAATATTTTTCAAAATATAATAAAATTTAATTTGAAATATTTATTATTATTCTAATTTTGATTTATGCAAACGTCTTTTTCAAGACATTTAATAATATTGAAAGAATAATAATTCATATAACAAAAAACTAAAAGAAGATTACCATTGCTTAAGATTTTTTTTATAAGAATAGAAAATTTAAGTATTCTATAATTTCCCAATTTGTAGCTGTAAAATATTAATGAACAAATTTTTAGAGACCTGAAGAAGAACGTAACGACGTTTGAAACGTCGTCTAATTTAAAAAAATAAAAAATAACAACTTCAATATAGACCCAAAGCCCACTTAGAATTTAAATATTATTCAAAAAGGTCACGAAAAAGGAATAATTATTCAAAAATTTAGTTTGAAAATTAATTTTTAAAAATTTTAATTTAAAAACTAATTAATTTTTTTAATACTATATACAACTTTATTTAGAAAGATAAAAAAGAAGAGATTTCTCGCTGTACAATAAGGTTTAACATATTACATTGTTAGTTTTACCGTCGCTATTTTTTTTTTTTTTTGTCTTGTTTTAAGTCGAGGGCGGCGAATATACCCTCTTTCTGTACGATTTATGTATTTTCCCGATTTAACATACAAACTCTACATATTCGTCACACCGTATGTGAATCAGCCTTAAATTAAAAATTTTATATTAGGTTTCATTTCGTTTTTATGTAACTAATTTATTAGACCGCATTGTGTTTACACATCTACCTGTTTCTATTGGTTTCGTTCCCATATTAAATTTTATTGAATTGACATCTTACAAAACGGAGAATAAAATACCTTTTCCTTTGTGTTTGCTTTGCCTTCATAAAGGGCATCATATTTCTCACATAACAACCTACAAATCGAACTATAATGCTCATGTATGTAAAACACCAAATAAATAAATAAATAAATGGACAGACAACAAAAAAAAAAACTGACCTTAAATTCATATCAAAATCCAGAAGCAATTTAAAAAAAAAAAGAAGTCTCACAAAGATTTCCATGGTTCCGTCCGGATACCTGTTTCTTGCTTATCTGAAATGCTTAACTGTCTATCTGGATTGTTTTTCGGTTCACAGAGAAGATGCTGATCTCGTTCCATTTTCGTTTCCAATGCCGACATTTTAATCATCACTTCGAGACGTGAGTTCACATCATCATCATCATAAACATCCACAATCACACACATCATGTCCTTTCAACTACTTCGGATTGCTCTTAAAATGCCTTGTTTACCTGTCAGCAAGATTGAAATTGAAGATGAATATGAACTTCTATGGATTTCGGACATGCTTAAGAGCCTTTTTTTTGAGAAAGAACTAAATTGTCCTTGAGTACCATACAAACCAGTATAGATATTTTATCTTTGTATTTGTGATTTCTTATCAATTTAAAAAGATCTCCAACATCATAAAGGGAAAATGAGAACAAAAAAAAAATAAATATAAATAAAAATAAATTGATTAAACAAACTGAAAACAGAACAACAACACAAACAAACAAAAAACACTTTGTCAGTTTTCCGATTGAATTTAATCGACCATCAATTTAAATAACCGATATAGATGAATCTCTAATACAAAAAAGAGCTTGGCCATTTAACTTCCCTCGAGGGCTAAATACTTGTGATTCGTTTTCGTTTGCCATCGACAGAGTGTGCGTTCCAATTTAAATAATATCCAAAACACCACAATAATATGTAAACTGAGAAAAAAGATACAAAAGTATCTTTTGCATTTGACATTGGAAACCAATTTTTTGTTCGTTTTATTTAGATAAAAAGCGTGGAGTATTTATTTATGAAAATTGACCATCATTGTTTTTGAATATTTTACGAGTTTTTTTGTTTGTTGTCGTTGTGGTTTTCGCATTTTTTTTTTGTTGTTGCTTTAAATTGACAACAGGTGGAGGGTGAGCTAACCAAACAAGTTTACCTTTTTATCTAATTTTAAGCCAGAGCAACAACAAAAAAAAACACACAAAATTCAAATTTGATTCTTCTCCGGCTATCAAAAGGGGATGTATTCGTTGCGTACGGTGCGGTGGTCTCCCTCAATTCTTTGAAGATTTAAAACAATGTTACACCTGTTTAACATTATTATTGGTTGAGGTTGAGATTGTTTTTGCTTCTTCTCTTGAACTTTTTCTTTTTTGTTGTTGTTCTTGTCTGTTTTGAAACTTTTGTTTAAATTTTGATTCTGATGGTGCAAATATACAAAGGTAGGATATATAAAGTTGGGTGTAGGTAGATAATATCTTTGAAGAATTTTCAAAAACATTTAGTTAGATTAGGTATATGGGTAGCCCTGAAGCAATGAAATTTTATAGAAAACAGAATACACTTTGTTAACTAGGTAAGTGTTTATTTGTTTTGTGGTTGAAAGTTTTGGTTCAAAAATTGCTTTTATAATTAAGTTAAGTGTTAGACAAGAATTTGTTTGAAATAGTTAAATTAAATTGTTAGGTGCCTTACCTATATGAGGCTAAAATTTAACTAGAAATCCTAAAAAGTGTATTATAATTTTGTTACATTTTATATTTAAATTGAAAATTCACTAGGTCATTAATGCTAAGGAAGGATCTAAAACACCAATATCAAGGAATTGAAGCCAACTTTCAGGCAAAATTTACATTTTTCTACGGTTGAAGATGGTTCTTATCAAGAGGACGAATTATTTTGTCATGGACTACCAAAAATAGATATTAAAAGTTGCTCACTTGATTGCGGCCATTCGAAAAATTGCTTTGAAAAAGTTAACATCGCCGATTTTTTTCAAATAAAAGTTTAAAACATTCAAAAGGATAGAAAACCATATTTTATTTTAAATTTAAAGTTGAAATGTGTTCTAGAATAACGTTGACAGTAGTATAAAAAGGATCAATAGATGATTTAAAGGAACTGGGTTTCTCAGGCCGAGAAATTAGCTAGGAGACTGAATAGAAGTAAGACCGCTGTCAACAACTATCTAGCAGACACCGAACACACAGCACAGCTCAATCAACAACAATACGAGAAAAGCGACTGATTCTGCGGCTAGCTTCCATTTCCACACTATCAGCGCCTAAAATAAGGTCAAAAAGTGGGGTATTAGCCATTATTTCGACGGTTTTTTAGGATAATTTAAACCAGTGGTAACATTAAGGGTTATGAGAATCTAAAATAAACCGGTTCTACGGCAGCTACACAAGGAACAACGGATGAATTCGCCAGGAAGCATGTTGTCTGGAGCAACGCATGGAAATGGGTTGTCTGTTAAGATGAAAAAAGTTTAATCTTGACGGAAGCGATGAAAAGTTTTATTTTCACGATTCAAGAAAAGAACAACTTATTTTGTCAAGACATCACAGCCGTATATAAGGGGTGTTATGGTGTGACGTGTGAGGAGCTATCACCTATTATGGGAACAATTGATTTTTAGTTTATAACTACAATAATGAAAGGAAATAGTTGCGAATGCCTGCTGAAACGGACATTTCCAAAGCCAAAGAATATTTTTGAACCTCTACCTTGGATAGTTCAACAAGACTTTCTAGGGTAGCTTAAAACTGGATACAGTCAGAAAACGTTGAACTTTTACCATGGCCACCCTATTAACCGTACTTAAACATAATCGAAAACGTTTGAGCCTAGCTATCTCAAAAAGTTTATGAAGCTGGTAAACAGTTTGAAGATAAGGACGCCTTAATCGAAACTGTCTGCGATGCCTGGAGCCAAATTTAGTAGATTGTTTGAAAAAAACTGTATGATTCAATTCCAAACCGTAAAATAGAGCTAATTAAAAAAAAAAAAAAAAATGGCAGCCACACTCATTATCAATTGACAAAAATGTAATAAAATATTGTTTAAGCACAAACAAATTTTTTTTATAGTTTTATTCTTTTTTTATAAGATTTTTCAATCGGCCTCTTTCAAAATATACCCATTTTTGCAGTCCATTGTCCTCTGGAATTTCCAAGCTACCCCTTTAAACTTATCCTTTTTTATAACAAAATATATATACCTATTCACAGATGCCTGTCAAGTTACACAGTGGTCTGTCAACTCACCCTTAAAAAAAATTCTAAGAAAAAGCCATTAATTTTCGTGAATTCGTCGTAAATTTGTCGTGAAAAAAAAGTAGTACCATTTTTATTTCCGAGAAAAAATAAAAAAAAATCTAATCCTCTAAAATCACATTTTTTAAATAAATCTACTACCATACCAAAACTTTTTTTTTAGAAGATTAAAAAAAAAATGCATACAAACAATTGTCGTAAGACGTTTTTAGATACATCTGTGGCCTCGAGGCAGAACCGCTAAGCTCTTATCTTAGCATTTTTCAGGAGAGAAGTTTGAAGTTTTTAGAAAAAGTTTGAAATTACAAATTGCTCTAGAAAATTATTGGAAAATCTGACGGTATTAAAGATAGTATGGAATTAAAGGTAATTGACCACCCTTTTGATTTAAAATAAAAAAAAAACTATCGAGCATTGCAATTAAGAGCGTGGGTGCAAAAGAAACACTTAAGTTGTTTTGGTTCGAGAGTTTTGTTATTTCAATAAATCTTAAAGCAGTTTAAACTTTAAAGTCAATTTAAGTCTATTCTTGATCAAAATTTCTTTGTGGAATAATGACTACACTCAACTTAAGACATAATAATTTTATTTATCTCTTCAAGAATAACCGCTTAAATTTAATTTGATTGTTTTTTCTCAAATATAAATTAAGAAAATATAAAAATATTATTGGGGAAGAACAACTAAATTTGACTAAAGTGGTTTTTCTCTAGCAAAATAGTAGAAATAAATCCAAATTTGTCTCATGGAAAACAACTAAATTCAAGCTTAGTTGTTATTCCTTGAAGAAAAATGAAAGAAAGGAAACATATAGTCAACTTTAGTTGACTCCTTGGGGAGGATGTACGAAACTGACTTTAGTTGTTTTGTTTTTGTAAAATTGTGGCCTCATTTTTTATGATACAAAGCTAAAAAAAATTTACAAAATCGATTCGGACACGCTGAATCTAATGGTATCAAAAAGTGAATTTTGACTTAACATGACTTTAACGGTTCTGCCTTCTCGGCACAGAAGTTACGTACTCAAATAATTTGTCGTGCCCTTTTTCCCCAAAAATAAAATCACACCTTTTTATGACTAAACCGCCGAAAATCGCATTTTTGGACATTAAAAGGTGATTTTTTTTTGAGATAAAGGGCACGACAAATTATTTGAGTACTCAGCTTAGCCTAACGACAATTGCTTGGATAAATTTCATATCAAAAAATCTTCTACGAAAAAAGTTTTGGTATGGTAGTGCTAGATTTTGTAAAAAAAAATGCGATTTTATGGGGTTTGTCATGAAAGGGTGATTTTTTTTGGGAAACAAAATGTACGACAAATTATTTGAGTACACAAATTATTTAAAGGCGTCTTACGGCAATTGTTTGGATACATGTCATGTCAAAGAGTCTTTTATCAAAAAAGTGTAACAAAGTCCTTATGAATCCTAAGAGTGCGCTACAGCAAGTTAAGTGCAATAAGTAATTCTTGCGTTTATTCACGATTATCTTGGAAACTGTTTGTCCTTTTGCAAAAGAATTTAGTACAAAAATAAAGCTGATAAATTTTTAAACAGAATTTGTTATATGGAAATTTATTGCGTCTTTCATAGTAATAGAGTTCATTGGAGTTTTTTCTTCAATTACCTAAATAGCTTACTTTGTTGCATTGGGGTCTTTTTTACCTTTCATCACTAGACAACATCTTTCAGCAAATGTCGCAAGTTTCAAAACTATTTAATTTATACTGAGGTTAAGGAATTGTTTGTCCCTTCATTGACTGGACTACTATAATTGCAGGTAATTTCCTTGCAGATTGATTTTTATTTGGAAAGGTTTCCCGTATATTTGGATAATTTTCGAAAGATTCATCCCAAATTTGTTGGTGTTTGTTTAGTGAATAATACATTTCCGAGTGAAATTTGGCTTTCATTTCACTGATATTTTTGTTGCCAGATTTTAAAATAAGGCCATGAAACATAGTTTCCTTAACATTTTAAAAATTACTCAACGTTAAATTTCAAAAACAAAAGGAGAATGGGCAAAAATATATGGGACCTGGTCTACCTAGTGCCCAGAAACGAGACCTATGAAAATGTTTAGGTACTATGGAGTTTACCAACGTAGGAGTATTTTTTGTGTCCTAAACAATGGGAGTTGGCTAAAATAAGTGACCAAAAACACAAGAAAAACACTTTGCAAATTCCAAAAAACATAGACGAATTGTTTTATATTTTGTAATATTCTGCCTAAACCCCATGGTTTACAGTTCTGTTCCCATATTCAAAAATGATGGTTTACAGCCTCATGTCCATACACAAAAAAGATGAACTACGACTAAGCTTTCCAACAATATATATCTCATTTGTGGGCAATAGGTAGACCAAAATGCCCATTCTCCTTTAAATTTTTCAATACAACTTTTTGAAAACATATATGAACTGAAGTTGTGATTTTTGAAGGCAGCCAAATGGGTTTGAAATTAATGTTCGGAATTTGAAGACGAACGGGAGCGGGCGGCGTTCTATCACCGGCGAATAGAAATTGGATAGAAATCGACCAAGAAGGCAATTTACAATAATTTTTATTTGTATATGCTTTTAAAATAATAACAATCAGCTTATATTGACTTGTGACACAAGCAAAACAAAAATCGTTGCACCCAATCAGGAGTTATAAGGTGTAAAATATCTGAAACTAATTTTGTCTGTACATGAATGACAAATCATCCCACCCCCAATTCACAAAATTTCATCTTCAAGAATCTTTGCAAATACTTTTCATTCTCGTACTCAAATCCTAATCAACAAAAAGGCTTAAAGGCGCAGATTTGTCTATGTAAATCTTTCATGTGTGGTCACCTGCTTGGCGAATTTACACACAAACACATGGGAAAACAATTCCGCACCTTTTTTCCCATCGAACAGAGGTTTTCTTATTCCACTAAATAGCGGGGGGTAAATTGGAGTTAAAATTGCATTAATGAACGAGTAACTTGTTTGCGCAAAGATATACTCTCAGCAAAAAGTATAGGTACTTCTCCTCGCTCTTGTGGTACACCACACCATCATCATCATCACTGCGGCCTCCGTCGTTGTAATCTTTTGTTTTAATTCTTTTTTTTTGTTTTACTTAGTTTTTTTTTTCATTGAAACTCCCGAAGGATGATTGCAGTTCGTAAAAAGGGAAGAATATATATAAGAAATGAGAGATGTGGTGTGAAGGGAAGAGAAGCGAGGCGCAAAAGGCTAAAAGAAGGGCTGACAATAAATTGCCGCATTCAGTCTCTGTGGGGTAAGAAACTTCACAAACATCTTAAGTCCATTAGAAGAGTATATCGGGAGGTATAATAGGGTAAGGGAGTACAAGACATACTCGTACATACATAAGAACAAAAAATAATAAATAAAAAAATAAGAAACTATAATAAGTGGTTTCTGGTAGATACTTTAACAAACACATACCCTTATATCGAGAGAAAGAGAGCTAGAGGAAACGTTCAGAACGTTCGTCGGCCCTTATAAGTGATGCTGTATTACGAGGCCGGGATTTTTGTTCGTTTAACGTTTTTCCTTTCAAGTCCCAGCAAGCAATAGTTGCTGTTGCTGCTGCTTCTACTGCTACTGCTGCTACTGTAATTGTTGTTGTTTTGGTTGGTAATGTAATCCTTTGCTGTTTAATCCTTTTTGTAAATTTATTTTGAGGTTTATTAAATCCGTTCTCTTCTTTGTTAGCAGTTGAGATACTTATTTTTTTCGTCTAGTAGTAGATGAAGTATCTATGTAGCTCACTGGGGAAGCACTGATTGTGAGGAAGGGATTTTGTTGCACTTTTAAATAGATATATGGTGTAGGTATATAATTTTAGAACATTTGCAACTAATTCACCAAGATTTAAGCCACAACAAAAAAAAAACACATTCATATGGATGCAGATATCCAACGAGGACCGACTGCAGCGACAACGACGATGGCCAACAGAAGAAAAAAAAATTAAACGAGTATTTCTTCGCGCGAAACTTGTTTGCAACTTTACCACCGCCACCAGCAATGGTTGCACATCTGAACGATGAGTGTGCTGTGTGCTGCATTTGCTGCATATGCAATCGCGCGACGAAGTGCAACTGAGAGTTTTGAACTCCACACACACTAACTCACACACACACACACTTTAAATACAAAATATTTACGGACCGCACACTTTATAAGAACAAGTCGATCCGATGATGATTCGTAGAACTGAAAACGATGCGTCCACTATATCCCATTTACACTGCGGACTGCGGTACCGCGCGGCACTGCCGCAATGATATTTTACGAAAAAAGTATCTTTAAGATATTTTTACTTGAACGCTCTCTTTATAGCGGGGAGGTTATTTTTGATTGTGCTCTTTTCCGATCGTGATGTTTGAAGTATTTTCGCCCACTTTTTGTTTTGTTGAATATGCGGGCGCCCCCTACCGGCACAATGGGGTACAATAAGTACAAACGGGTATGCCCAGTCAGGAATAAAAAAGTCTTATATTCACTTTAAGATAAAGGTGTGCTACATGTGTGTCTTAATAGTCTCAAAGAATACACATAGATATAGAAACACATGGGTACTGCTATTTTAGGTGATTTAATGGTTGATTTTTCTTATTAATTTTGTATTCTATACTCGTACCAAGAAATAGGTCTTAAAGGGTCTTTTTTAAAGTATTTTTTAAATTTTTACTGTAGATGCAAATTGTATCTTTAGTTAGCACTTTTGGTGATCTTGTTGTTTTATTTTATTCCTGCAAATATATTAAAATAAAAAAAATATTATAATTTGCAGTTTTTTTTTTCTTTTGTAAATATCTTTTGCAGCAACGGCAACCAGCATCCACTGTTAGATAAAGACGACGCACGGCTACGTAGCGTGACCGTTGACATATGATGCTTTTTGGGTAGAGAAAACTAAAAGCACATTATGTCAACCCACGCGAAAAACAATTCGTTGCTGATTCAACTATATAATTTGACATCCTACACATAAACATACCTACAAAAAAAAGAAACACTATCTTCAATAGGTTATTATAAACCATCCATGGGCATTGGACATGTAAAAAGAACATTTTATACGGGGCTATAGATTGTTTGTTTTAATGAGTAGGCATTTTTGTTGTTGATGGGGGTTCGTTTACAAAAAGTTTCATATTTGGAATGTGGTTGTATTTTTTTTTTAAGTTGATGACGTTTCTGTGTTTCGCTTACTTTTATGCTTACTTTAAATGCCAGGAAAATATCTACAAGTCTTTTGTTAACTTTTTTTTTCTGATGGCGTTTCTGGCAAAAATTTATAAACAAATACATAATAGGGAATGACACTACACAAATTTAAAAACAATATTGAAGTCAAATTCATCACTTTTGGCTACTAAGCACATTTTTTTGTTTGTTCAATTATCCTTCATTTGACGACTTCTTCTTTTTGAAAACCGATAACTATTTCTGTTATATTCCAAGAAAAATATTAAAGCATTTTTTTTGTGCAAATTTATTAGAAGCTTATTGAGCCTAAAAACTAAAAGTTTAGTTGATGTTAAGCGAATTTGAAATATTTTATTGAAATCCGTTTACAAAATATAAAGTTACAAACGCTTTAATCCGCCCGATGCAATCTCAAAAAAAAAATTGAAAGTCTAATTTTAATAAGTAATCACTTATTTACATGCAGATAAAAATTTGACTTCAAATTTTATAAACAACTCTTTAAAATTTTCCAAAAAAAAGTATTAAATATTTTCTTAAAAATCTCTGGGGCACATAAAGAAAAGCATCAACAAACAATTAATTTAGCTATATACTGATGGATTTTTAATTTTTTTCTCAATATTAATGCTACGAATAAAAAGTGGTAAATTACCTTATCTATAAGTTTGTACAACAAATTTTTTCTCTGAAACAAACTGTTTTTAATATATTTTCAAGAAAGTTATTTTCATGATCGTTGACCTTCTGTAACCAAATTAGTGGTCATCTCATCGTTGAGGAAATCTCTCAGTTTATTAAGAATCACATTTCCCTTGTGTATGCCAAATTGCAGCCTATATCAGGCCGTGATTGCAATAGTGACCTATCTGAAGTTTTATCGAAATTACGAAACGATTATTACGAAAATTGAATCTGCACCTACTAACCCACATTTATGCGTTAAAATTTGTTAAATTTTCGGTTTCATACCATAGTTACAGGCCTTTTGTACTTAGGCCAAACACGAAAAAATTAAAAGCTTTAGGTGACAATTATAGCTATCATTGAAATTCATCATTGAAAAAGTTAGCTGTTGACTTTGAGACCCTTCGGAAGTTAATCATTGAATATTTTAATGCAAAAATATAGCTTACGACTTCAAAATTATTTCTCCTCCAAAAAAAATTCATTTTGACCCATATCTTCCCCAGAACGTAATTTTTAATATTTTCAATGATCATGGGTAAGGTAGTTCATCATTGAAAAATTAAAAGTCATTTTATGAGAAAAGTTGTGCAAAATTGAATTTTGTTTTATCTAGAAATAATTATTAAGTCAACTAGCTTTATTTTGGCATCAAAATAATCATTCATTTTTTCTTTAAAATCTCTCAAAATTGACAATTAATATTTTCAATGATGGTTTTCAATAATAGCTATAACTGGGGCCTAAGGGGCCACACATCAATGCAATGTGTTAAACATAAGTGGGTACCTTGATAATCTCCCTCGATAAGCCATGGAGTTAAAGAATTCCACACTAAAGTAAATGCTGATGGAGCTGTTGCTGCCATAACGAAGTGAGTCGACTTTAAAATCAGTTATAACTACGGTGACCATATTTCTGAGAGCAAAACCCGGGACAAGAAGTGAAAAGTTTAAAAACGTAAAAAAAAATATAATGTAGTCTTTTCATTCATTTTTATTTTGATACATATATACATAAATATTACAAGCCTATTACGTTGCTGATGTGAAACGACAAATGCCATACAAAAATCACATGAAGAAATCATAAAAAATTATTTCGTCGTGCTTTTTATTCTGCGGTACGCTGTTCGACCAGCGAAATTGATGATTATACCAGATTGTTTGGAGAAGTCTCCACTCTTTTCTGAAAAAAAATGTCTTTTACAATTTTATCGTTCTCTTTTAAATGATTTCTAAATGCATGGTACATATGATTCATTATTATTAAAACCCTTTCAGTGGGAGCATTAGTACCATTAGAACCTGGCAAATACAAGCTGAACTCGACAACTTGTAAAAGGTTTGGAAAGCCAATGTTTTATCTGAGAAATGCGTTAATTATATCAATCAATTGAGAATCATTGATTCTTTTTTCGCTTCACTTTTGGTTCACAAAAACCAAACATGCTTCTATTTCTGGCCAGAAAGGTACATTTCGAAGAATTACCCAACTAAAAATGTCCAGTCCCTTAAATGATCTATCCTACTGATTTAAATATTCGTAGCAAGTGTTATAAAATTGAAAGACATTGGCGCAAAATCTAGACGATTAAGTACGATGTTAAATCATTTTTAGCATGATACTAGGTTAAAAAGTGTGTTTTTGCTAATTTTAAACGAGTTTAGCATCGTATTAGGCGCCAGTTATAGCTTTCATTGAAAACCATCATTGAAAATTTTGCCTTTCAATTTTGATGCACCTAAACAAATAAAACTGATGGCGTTTTGGTACCGCAATGAAGGCTGTTAGTTATATATAATTTTTTAGTCAAAAAAATGTTTAGTTTGCTTTAACACTTTCTACTTCAATCACTTTTAGTTTTTCAATGATGAAAATCGTTTTCAATGAACAGCTGATATTTTGTTCCCAAAAGTGGAACACATTCGTTCCGTTCTTCCCGTTCTCGTCTGTCAGTTTTTCGTTCAATGATCGGCTCTAACCTCAAAGTTGTGTTTTGTATGGGGAATGGAATTTTCAATGAAAGAAAATTTCATGATGGCTTTAACCGACTTGTCAGAAAATATTCCACTTTTTCACTGATTTGTGTTTCAATGATGGTTTTCAATGAAAGCTATAAGTGGCGCCTTATCCCCTAACATTTTACTAAAGTTAAAATCACCAACTGGCTATTTTATCTTTTTAGTATCGTACTAAATCCATAAGAGAAATTTACTCCAGGTATAGGATGGACCTGAATGTGCCAGGTTGGCTTTCGAGTCCTGCTGGTACACATTTGTTTTCTTTTTTTTTTTTGTTAAAAATTAAGTTAAAATGATAAAAAATATAAATATCGAAGATTTATTTAAGCAATCATCATCGACATATATGTAATTAATTTACAACGCATAAAAATAATAATTGTGGTCATCAAAATCATACCCCACAATTACTAGTTAGCAAAAGGTATAAAATTTTGGAATAGTAAATTGCTAAATACTTAGGAAATTGATAACTAGTAAAATGTTAATCCCTTAACATTATGTTGTTTAAAATTTTGCGCCATTTTTTTAAATTTATTTTGGTTTACTGAAAACCATTCACAAAACCACCCTTATATAATTGTATTAGGGGTTGAAAATATTTTTAGCTTATTCCTTACTAAGCAACGAAGAAAAAGGTTGTAAATACATTTATTACGGACTGGTAGCAAAAAATATTAAAAAAATTGTCAGTTTTGCACCCATTTTAATGACACACAACAGACCAAAACCAAAGCCGGGTCGTCGTTCTTACTCAAGAATTACTTTTTGGCCGTCAAAGTTAGAGTTGAACGGCTTTGTAACTTTGCACTGTCATATACTCGTACATACATAAATTTAGTAGGTTAGGTATATCAAAAATGTTGTTTTATAAAAGATAAAAATATTAAATCAAAAACATCCGAAAATACGGGACAAATAAAGAAACCCGGGATTCTTGTATGTCCCGGGTTTCTTAAAAAAAAACCGGGACAGGCTATTGAAATACGGGACAGTCCAGGGAAACCCGGGATGGATGGTCACCGTAGTTATAACGGTATTTTGAAAGATTATGAATCCAAAATCCAAAATCCAAAATTTTTTGAGCATATTGCAAAAATAAAATCAAAGTTGTGTTTTTTTGTTTTAAAACTACAAGTGTTTAAAAATAACCTGTTACTTATTATTGCTCTACTGAAAATAATGAAAAATGCAGTTAGACCACTATTGCACTCACGGCCTCATTTCTAAATAGGGCTGGCCACGAGACGAGACTCTGCGAGACTTTTGTAAGTCTCGTCTCGGTCTCGTTAAAATCAAAAATTTTCAGTCTCGCGTCGGTCTCGTATAATTAAGTCTCGTCTCGGTCTCGTCTCCGAAAAATGCGCTTCCCGGACAACCTGTTGATTATTGGAAGGAAATATTGTCGATTATAGTTTGAATTTGTGCAGAAGAAAATTAATATTTAACTGAAATGGGATTTTTTAATTTATTGGACTTTCTGTAAATTTTGGTCCAAATATACAGTCTCGTCTCGGTCTCATCTCGGTTGCTTAAAAGGCAGTCTCGGTCTCGCGAGACCGAGATCGAGACTTTTCTCGTCCCGTGGCCAGCCCTGTTTCTAAAGTTATGAAGGAAAATGTCGGAAAAAATGGGATGATTTTAGCGTTTTTTTCACTGTTGCAAACTGAGCTACAGACTACTCTATCATGCACCAACAACATATAAAAAAATGCAGATATACATCACGCTTTGCGATGTTAGCCTTTTTTTGTTATAATTATTGATTGGGCTATAGGTATAGTTTAAATACATTTTTCGATTTCGATTACAAAAATTAAGAATTTATAAATTTTGAGGCGACAGAATTTTCATTCCAAAAAGGATCTTAGGTACAAAAATGTTAAATCATTAATTTCTTATTTAAATAATTTAGTGATGCCTACTTGGTTAAATTTGTTTAATGATCACCATTTAGCTGGCTTTTTATTTAAGATTCCGACAACCTAAACACTTTTGCCTCAAAAATGATTTATAACCTAAAAAGTGTAGATATTTAATTTGTGCCTTATAACCAACAGAAGTATGTGGCATACTATAAACATTTCTCCCTTAATAGGGTCAAATGAAATGGAAAATATGCGGCGGTCCTCTTAATAATATTCTTTCACATCAATCCCTAACTTTCTTTTGAATTTGAAGAACATTATTGTGAACACGATTATTTATATTTTAATACTCAGTCAAATACGCTAAATTAATGGCTTAGCATTAATCACACTTCCCATGTGGCATTATTTTGGAATTTTGTTGTAAAAAGAAAATCTTGTTTAAAGTTAAAACAAAATAAATTGTTGTGTTTGTTACTAACAAAATAACATCTACATATCGATATCCAAATCAAATTTAAATTAATTATTTATTGGTATATGTATTTAAAATTGAAATTGGAGGAAGGTATATAGGTTGGGTGAATAACTTAGTCTCATATATGAATATAAAATGATATGTGACTCATTCTTAAGTTAAATATTTCTATATAAATACTTGTATTTATGTAAATGAAACTCAGAGATCTTACAACTTGCGCAGCTTTAATGTGAAATAAAAACTCAGTTTGTATTACCAAAAATTAATACAATTTTGAATAGTTGTAGATTATAGGCAAAGATTAAAGATTTACAAGCCCGTAAGAGATTTGTGTTTCTGAAAATATCTTACCAAATTATATTTCAATTAAAGTGTTAACGTATTTATATTATTAAATTATTATACAAAATTAAACTGAGTCTCATTTATAGAAAAGATATTTAAAAGGCTTCAGGGGGAAATTTTTTCATCCAAAACGCCACCGCCGCCGCGTGCCGGCCGATAAAAAATGAGGTCATTAGCAACTCACTGGCAATGGCTTCACATGACGTTAATTAGACAGTTTCATATATGTAATACTGCAGTGGGCTAGAGGACTAATGTGGATTAAGTGATTAACGTTGAGGAATGTAGTTTTAAATATAAATCAATTATCATCTTGATAGTGCGTAAGTGGAATACTTCTTAAACATGTACCGCTGCACTTCATATTTGTCATATGTAGTACCCCTTCCATTTAAAATAATTAACTGGCGTCCGCAACATTCTGCATAAAATATTTACAATCTTCTTTTATTTTTTAGCTCCGGATAAAAATATTAATCCAAATTAAATACAAATACTAATAGGCCTTTGTTTTAGAAATTTCATAACAGATATTTGAAAAATTATTAAGAATTCTTAACTGGCGCCCAACGAAGCGCATAAATATATATCATAAAATAATAACAAAATAAAATAAGAAATAAACAAATGATACTTTTTGTATGGAATTTTAAACCCGATTTGGTATAAGAATATTGTTTACAGTAAAAAAAACTGGGTGCCAAACATTCTGCAGAAAGCATACATTTGAACATTTGTTTATTTTCTAAATGAGGATTCATGGAATAATTATATCAAAATAAAAGAATGAATTCAAAAGGCAATTACACTACAAAATAATTTACTGGCAACCATAGCAGTGCAGAAAATAATAACATAAAGAATTAATGAACTGAGTTAAAAATAAAATAAAAAGTAACTCTTTTTTTGTTGCAGAACTTCAAGTTTGTGAATAATTGCTTACAACAAATATACATAGGTCAAATATATTTTTTTTCTAACTTAAGTCAAGGACGATAAGTAAAAAGGATTTCATTTTAATGCACTACGTGTGAGCAATATCTAAATGTAAAATAATTTTGTTAGCTTGGATGAGAATTGTTGAAATTAATCCACTGCTCAGAATTGAAGTTGGTTATAAAAATAAAGAAAGGCCTCTAAATTAATTTGTTTCATCTAAACTTTTGCCACTTTTAATTAAATATAATTTACAACATTCATATTAAGTAAAATTTTGTACCGATTTCCGAAGAATTTAAATAATTAACTGGCGCCCAACAAAAAATTTATTTAATTTCAATTGAAGAAAGGATAATATATTTGATAAAATTAGCAGTTTATTTCTTTTTTTCCATTATTCGCAAATTGGCTATATCATTTAAAACCAAAAGTACAAGTCGTGTTACCTTCTGTTTTAAATGATATAGCAGATTTGCGAATTATGGATGAAATAAATAAACTGGCGCCCAACGTTGTTTTTTTTTTGTCTTTTAAAATGTAAACTGAAGCAAAAAATATGATCAAATTAATTTGTACGAAACTTTGTATTTGTTTGATTTTTGCTTAAAAACCTTATAGCTGGTGTGCGAATAATTGACGAAAATAATTAAATGGCCCCCAGCGTGATATAGGGTTAGGAAAATAAAGGGTTTTCCAATAAGAGGTGTTATTGTGAATAGCCCGCTATTTTGGTAGTTGTCTCTTTTGAAGTTGTAGTTTTTTGACATTTGATAAGTGGAAACTACGCCATTTATAAAAATAGAAAGACACACGCTTCAACAACGTATTGAAATTATCAAAATTCACTATAAAAACGATGAAAATTTGGCAGAGGAGTTTCATCGAAAAATCATCTTGACGAAAATTTATTTCTTATTTATCCATTTCCACCTCGGTGGCTACGTCAAAAAGCAAAACTGTCGCATCTGGGGCTCGGAAAACCCATGATTTATTGTTGGAAAGGCTCTCCATCCTCAACGAGTAACTGTTTGGTGCGGTTTATGGTCCGGCGGGGTCATTGGACCTTACTTTTCGAAAATGAAGCTGGAGCAATAGCTACAGTGAATGGATTCCGCTATCGGGAGATGATTAATAATTTTGTATGGCCGGAATTAGATGATATTGATCTGGACAACGTTTATTTTCAACGAGTTATCTCTCGAAGAGGTGAGAACAATTGGCCACCGAAATCTTGTTATTTAACACCTTGCTACGTTTTCCTTTGGGTCCACGTGAAAGATATGGTCTACGCCAACAGCCTAGCGTTGATTCAAGACCTCAAATATGGAATTCGTGAAGCTATTGAGGGCATACAGCAGCCACTTTACGATTTGGTGATGGAAAATTTCATGAAAATGATATTGTTGTGTAAGCGTAGACGTGGCGGCCATTTGGCTGATATTGTCTTCCATTATTAATGGCATACCTTCCACTTTACATAAACATCCGATCTCAAAAAATATCTCAAAAAATGCCATTTTTCTTTGAATATCAAAATAACACCTCTTATTGGATAACCCTTTATAATAAAATAACATTTTTAAACATAAAAACAACTTATTTTCTTGTGCGAATCAGATTTGCAATGAATGATTAAACTAATAAGCTGGCTCTTTAATTTCTTTAATTTTCTTGATATGATAATTTATGAAGTAAGAAAAATAAATTATATCGAATCAAAAAAGGCACGAGTGATTTAAACTTAAAAATAAGTAGCAGATTCAAAAAAAAAAAAAAATATAATTAACTGGCGCCCAACGTTCTATAGAAAATATTTAAACATTTTCAATCTAAATGCTTTCGACTAGTAAATAAAAAGAAAACATTTCTACTCCATAAAATTGAATTAAAACTGTGACAAAAGCATACCCAGTTAATTGAACGAACTAAACAAACATCTTAAACCAAAAAAAAAACAGAAAATAGTTTCAAGTCCTTAAATCACTGCAACTAAAAGAATAGTTCGATTAAATTTGCGAAATTCGTAGATTCAATTAGGATTCACAGTGCTTCTAAATCGAATTAGCTCCGTTTTGGCTCTGCAACAAGTGTTGTCATAGGCAGGTGTATATGGAACAAAATTGTATACTGCTTAAATTGAAATACAATTTAACCTTTGAATCATCATTAAACGGGCAAAGAATTCGAAAGTTTAATGAAAGCCTTAACAAAACATTTAGACGAAGAAAATTGAAGAACAAAATTCTTCACTGATGAGTAAGATGTGACCTCTGTTCCATTTTTAAACATTACAAACATAAATTGAGTGCCTCTAACACCGGTGTGGGAGACTATACATAACTTGACTTAAACAGACTCTCCAGCATAAATCTTCATTTAATTTAAGAATAAACCTAATACCTAGAGGCATATAAAAATGCACCGTTCTCATTTATATTTATACATTTACAAGGAGTGCTTTTATATTCAGTGCTTATTTTTTTTTAGTATGACACAAAAACAGTGTAACATTAACATTAGAGAGTAGAATGTATCTTCTTGCCTTTTACTCAGAGGTTATTTTTTCATTCCACATTTTAGCTGCATTTGTAATTCACATAAATCATTTTTTTTAATTATTCCACTTTCACCGGATAATGTCCCATTTTGTTATAGTATGAGTGGTGTGTATCCCCATTTGACCCCAAAAACCAGGAAGAGACTGGTTTTTTCGACACAAATAAAAAAAAATCGAACGTTGTTCTACCACTATACCTACAACTGAATTTATTCAACTTTTTTTTAAATTAAAAAATGGGTCTTTGTTTTGTAATTTAACTTAAAAAAATTACCAAGAAAAACCCACATTAAATACTTCATTCACTCGAAAAACAGTTCTTTAGCTAACGTTTTATGTTTCTTTCCTTCAAATAAAGACCGACAAAGATATTTGAAAAATTGTAAAAAACAAAACTACTTCGTCCACCATCACGTACGCGTTCAATTCCAACCGCTCGTCGTTATAAACTGGACTCACAGTTAAAGAACCAACATAAATCTAATGCACAACGACTCCGACGACAGCAAACGAAAAACAAAAAAAAGACAACAAAACCGAACAGCAAAAAAAAAAATCGAAATAAAAATCTCAGCGAGAGCGACTCCATTCCATCGTCTTTACTTGGTTCATCGATGGAATGCATCCAACAGAACCATGAGGCAGTATCATAGATACAAAATCCACCACCACAACATCACTACCATACCAACTATACAAATACCCCAATATCCATGGACAGAAACGGCTCTGTATAATATTATATGAGCAACATAAAACGGAACGGGTCCCATACAGGGTTGTCAGATTGTTCGATTTATCGCCAAATGTGCGATTTGAAATTTCATTTGGCGACACAAAAATCGGTTTGGCGATGTACCCCAAAAAAGGCGATATTTTTTTTAGTTTTTGGCGATTTAAATTTTTTGAATCGAAATTCAAATATTCTTTTCACAAATGTTCACTTTAACCTTACATATTTTGCATCGCTATTGACGCAATCATTAAATTCTTCACGCACCCCAAAACTGAAATTCTATTTCAATCGTATCCCTTAAATAAACGACGTATGTCAAAACAAACAACTTTGTTGGTTAACGAAATCGAAGAAAGATGGATTAGCAAGCACGTTGCAAAATTTGCGAATGGTCGCTCAAAGCTGACTAAGAACGGCATGCTGTTAGATGTACATATATCGATGCTGCAAATGCTATGAAAAGGATCCCATTGATATAATGATAAAATATTGCAAATACATAAATCGAATATATTAAAGAGGACTAAGTGCAAAGGATTTTTTTTTTATTTTTAGGTTTTGTTTTTATTGTTATCTTAAAGATACCTTTGATTTGTTTTGATATTAAAACTACAAATTGCTAAATTTTATTTTATTTTTAAATTTGGTCATTTTTAGGGTGGATAATTTTGAAATTTGGCGATTTTTTGGCGACTTAAATTTTACTTTTGGCGATTTCACGTTTTAAAACCTGACAACCCTGGTGCCATAAAAGTACCAACATAACATAACATTAGACAATAATATAATAATGGAACGAGCGATTCGATGGAACATGGTGGAGCTTAAAGATAGATTCAGCCAGTTGTCAAGTCCGAAATTCCAAATGTGCACAGATACTCTACAGCTCTTAAAAGGCTTTGTTGGTTCAGAATAACAGAATGGAAGAAGCGATTTCCCCACAAGAACAACGAGTATCATTGAATAATTCAAAAGATACTTGTAGAACGTGTCCGCATGTTCCAATACACTTCCCATATGTGTAATGTTGTGCAATGCACCACTTTGGATTGGAAGCCACTTGAATCTGTTGCATTCTTTTGGGCCAGAGAGCCATCCAGCCAACCATACAAAAAAAAAAAATGTCGAGAGTGCAGCCAGTGAGTTACAAGCATAGGGAAATAAAACCGGCCATTTTCCCCTTAAATTTATAATTGTGGGGATTTCTCAGAGATTATAACCAACTAATACACCCACAAAATGCGTGTGGGGGTGAGAGAAAGAAAGAGCAACAGGGAGAGAGAGAGTCTTTAAATAAGTATCAACTAGTGGTTCGTTTCAATTCATGTCATTTCATTCCCCAAAAATTATTTTATTATGTTTTTATTGCCAGTGTTGTTGTGTGGTAAAAAAGTAATTAGATTTTATGTGAATTTGGAGAAATTTTATTTTTATTTTAATTCGAAGTTGTGTTTGTCAAAATGTTTCCTAATTTATGTAAACAAATATTTTTGGGAACATTTTAGTTTACAAATGGCGCCCAACAAAGATTTTATTGTCTTTGTCCATAGTTTAAAGGACCTGCACCTGCATGGAGCAATGTATGAATTTAATATTTAATTTGTTAGTTTAATACTCTTTTAAATTTACCTAGATGATTCCGTACTCGTATTAGGTGAGCGAGCTAAATTTTTTAATTAGGTTTTGGGCCAGAAGGAATGCATTGGGTTGGGGCTGAATGGTTGTCAGGTTAAAGATACAAGAAAAGTGGTTTGTAAGTTTCATCTCGAGGTCCAGTTAAAACAGAAAATGCCAGTATCTTCTCGGCCTTGAATAACTGTAAGATTAAAAGTGGTCAATCTTGAAAATATTCGATTTTTTAAATGGCGCCCAACAGATGATTGCATATAATGTTTGCCCGGTGTAGTTTAACATAGCCCCATCTAAAATCATAATTTTTCGAGTTTTTAATCAAAACTAACATACGATTATGGAGAAGTCCAGAAAAGTGACTTTCGATAAGACGTCGGCGGTGCGTGCGTCCTGATGTACATGCGACCTAAACGGTTGGACCGATTTGCTTCAAATTTGGTGTTATGCATTTTTTTTGTGATGCCTTAACTGGAAAATTAAAATTTTTCTTTTAGTATGAATGGCTAGCTGCCATACAACGATTTCGGTTATTTAAAGTTTTCTCTAAAACGACTTTTACGATTTTGATTAAACTTCGTACATATAATCCCTGGATTAGTTCAATAACAATGCATACCAGGTTTGTCAAACAAACTCGAAGAACATGAATTAAGTTCTGGCCATTTTTTTGAGCAAATTGTCGGTTTCTAACTTGTTTGGTATTCCTAAATATCTCGTTATTGATATTCGCTTCTTTGGCTTTTTTCATAATTTCGCAATTCGGTAGTTCTAAGTTCGCCAACAAATATTGCATTTAAAATTTGTATAAATATATTTTTTTACAAACTGGCTTGTGACCAGAAAGTTATAAGAAGGCAAGTTTTTCATGGATTTTTCTTGTATCTTCAAAACAGTTATAAGTTTAATGGAAAATAAAAGTGAATTTACAAACAAAAAAAAAAAAAATGGCGCCCAATCGAGGATTTAATTTTGTCCACAATGACAAGTATTAGGATTAATTAATTTTATTTGATTATTAATTAATACTTTAAAATCTTGTATTTCTTACCTGCGATATATGTAAGAAGTATATAGGACAAGTTTTGAATTTGTAAACATAGGTCGAGCTCGAGATAATAATTTGCCCTAACATAACGTTGATAGAGAACGTGAAAAAGTGGGTCTCGCATTATGTCTGTCCGTCTGTTTGTCTGTCTTTCTGTACTTTGACCTGCAGCCTTAACTACTGAAGCGATCTTCTTCAAACTTTGAACTTAATAAACTGTAATAGATTCCCTATAGAGGAAAAATTGAAATTTTTGTTTAGCTCAAGACATAACGGTAGCTGCCATACAACTAAAATACAAAAATTTCAAAAACGGCTCTACCGATTTTAACAAAAGAAATTACGAATTACTACTAAAGGTGTGATCAATGTTTTGGTAAACAAAAATTTTACCAATATATAAATAATACCTACCAGTCATATAACGGATTTTTAGACTTTCAAGTTTCTCGTTAATGTCTTCACCGGTCTCAATCAAACTTTTTGTACCGGTTGGCGTATTTAAGTTTGAACAATTTTGCATAATACAAATTTCCAAAAAAAAATATGTTTTGGATTTTGAAAACAATTATTAAATTTTTTGAAATCTTGAAAACGGCTGAATGATTTTTTTTTTTTTTTTTTTTTAATTTTGCGTAAAATTGTATTCTAATAAATATTAAAAGTGATGAGATAAAACGGAAATTTTAATTTTTTCTCTAGGGAATCGCAAATAAATGATTCACGCACTAAATTTGAAGCAAATCCGTCCAACCAGCTCTAGCTATATGTATTCGTAAGGTCGCACTGGCAAATCGAGCCACGACGTAATGGCGAAAACCACTGTATTGGACTTTTTCACTATCGCATGTCGAAATTCGTATTTGACCTTGAAGAAAACCGATTCGGATACAATTCTTTTCGATTAATTTCTGAACAATATTTTTTAATTATTTACAAGATGATCGTATCGTTTTGGTTTTTGACTCATTGGCCCTAAGAGTGTCATTGGCTATTATGTATAGAGCAAAGAGCTTCTTAATCAGCTATAGGTAAGTATGTCTAGCTTCAATCCATTTGAGTTAAGAAAAAAATAAATTCAATTAAAATAAACACAATCTGACAAAACAAAGATAAATTCAAGTGAATACAAGCTCAGACCTTGATTTTCAAAATGGTGACTGAGCAGTAAGATTAGGCTGCAGAAAAAAACAAACTCAGTCTTAAGGTTACCTTCTAAGTAATCCCATTTAAATTGAAATAAAAAAAAAATACTAAACCAAACAAATTACCATATTCATTCAATAACTCAAACAAATTTGTTCTCCTTAAGTTTATAAATCAAGTGAAAAAAATATAACGGGTATAACCAACATCCGCCTTTACATACTCAATAAGGGAACCTTGGAAATCTGAAACGTAGGTACCTATATCAGTCTGTTTAACAGTAACAGACATTGTCCACCGATCTATGCCCTCCATCGTCCACCCACTTGACTTGAATCCCGTATACCTATAAAGCTATCCATTTTCACTTATCTGGCATAGCCAACTTAGGTTCTCGCACCCACACCATCACCTGGCGACTTGCCTAAGCGAGCTCATAACTTCATTAAAACTACATGGGCATTAAAATTATTCCACCAGCATCGCAATTGTCCCACAGCCAGCCACCACTCTCTTTTCCATACCACAAGGTAAGGTAGTGATGCGGTTACGGTTATTCATTATCCCAATCCCAACCGTTACACCCAGCTCCCATTCATTGCTCTTGGTCTACAATCTACGTTCTACACCAACAACACTACTTTATGGGTGCTCAAACCTAAGTATAAGAAGATGTAACTCTATTCGTCGAGCTCCTCTGCTCTACACTGCTCTGACTGTGATGAAACATTTCCATGGTAATAAAAATGTAAATCCGCTTAGGAACGCTTGTAAAAAGCTACTAACACCCTAGCTTCCCCGCCCTGTATGCCCCGAGTCCCTGACGATCTGATACCGCAAAAGTCTGATGGAGTGAACATTTCCCAGCTTCTTTGGCGAAAATTATTGCGCGAATAAAGGTAACAAGAGAATCAGGGCGGGCACATACAAAATAAAAGATGGGTGGGTGGCTAAAATAGTGTGTGTTTTGTCTGCTTCTCCCTCGCCAGAATCGCATCAGAGGAATAGGAAGCGAACATAATTTAGAGGAACGTTTTTCCTCTTCGTTTTGTTCTTTTACGGATTTTAATGAAAATGTTAGTTGGCATGGCATCAGAACTATACGAACAGAGACTTCTCGTTGCACATTTACGTAACGAAGGAAGAAGGTGAAAAGGCAGATAATGGCTTTAAAGTTGTAACTATAGATATACAAACCCACGCTACTCCAGCTACGTCTCGGAGCATAATCTTTCGTTATACAACAATTGTAGAATTGTGAAATGCAACAAGTTTTTTAAGATGACGTAGATCACCGTTGATTATGGCAGGTCAGGAATTATAAAATTAATAAATGTGATAATCAGTGGAAAAATATGGGCTGGAAATATTATGAGAAATTAACTTTTCTATGGATAGTTGAAAGAAGAGTAGGAGGAGAAGAAGAAGAAGAAGAAAAAAAAGAAGTGTTGTAGAAATGCAGAAGTAATTGGATAAACAAGACCTATTAATAAGTTGACGATTCACTTGAGGCCAGGTGCGTACTTATAGTGGGCCTGAATGAGAACCCTTTTGTGATGTTAAGATTATACATGTTCACTTTGTACTTAAACGTCAATACAATTTATTCAAGAATTGATTGGAAACCTAAGCGCCTGAGCCATACAAAAAACAACTTTACGCCACAACTGAAAAGAACCAAACTAAAAAGAAAGCGGCTAATTGATTGATGAGAAGTTGGTTTATTTTTAGAATTGATAAGAACATTGGCCCTAAGTAATAATCGAATTTTGAGTCGACTTTAGCCTAAAGTCGAGTTTAACCCATACAAAAAAATGGAACCTAAGTTATGTAACTTTTTTTTTCTATGTCCTAAGGTTGGTCCTAAGAGGTGAATTGGACAAGAAACCAATTTGGGGACTTTGAATAATGGAAAAGGTGTGTTGCATGCAATGATAATTTTTCGCTAAGAACAAAACCCAAAGAATTGGGACTAAGAAATCAGCTTGAGACTAATAAGGTCTGAGAATATTGAACAAAAACGTAGTTAGCTAAAAACTAACCTTATTCCAGAGAGTTTTTGGGTCTTAAGTCTAGGGACTGTCAAAGTCCGAAGTTGGGTCTAAACGTGGTCGGGGCTTAACATTAACATGTCCAATTCAACAACAGTTTTCACTATAAACTTAGCTAATTTAACGAAAGAAACGCAATTGAGTCTAAAATAATTGGAGAACAACGGGGTGTAAAGCTTAATGAAAATATTTCTAACGTCCTTGGCTAGGCTAAGAGAATTTAGGGACTTAGTTTTCAAAAATTTCAAAGGCAATTGTAAATACAAAACGTTTTTGGTCTTAGCTATTAAATACAAATTTTCTAATAAAGGAGCAATTTTTTCCAGTTTTCTCTGTGCACTCAGAAAATCATGCAGGTGCACATGAATATTTGCAATCCCTATATGGACTCTAGAGTGACGTGCAAACTTATCGACATATTTTTTGAGCAGGAATATAAAGTGTATGCAGCGTACACGAAAATTCATTTACGCTTGCAGAATTGGGCCGCAGGTTTTTTTTTAAAGCAGCTATTGTCTTATATCCGACTAAAAGTTTTGAAGTTTTGTTATTTTCTTTTTCAATCGGCAAAATATTATTTTCTGTGCTTTTCAGTGACAGTTTGAACAAAACAGGTAGGTACTCTACTCGTTGATTTGGCCAGTAAGACCACTTAAATATCATTTTTCCGAACTAGCTTATTAGAAACAGATTTAAAATTTTGTCAAAAAGGTAAAGTTCAAAACAAAACTTCAGCTAATTTAAACAAACATTTACATAATGTAGGTAGGTACCAGGTACCTAATCAATGATTAAGTTCATGTGGTTCGATGCTATAACGTGGCTTAAAATTGAAATTATAAAATATTTGCCTCTGTCTCCACTTAAAAATAATTCCCATTTATAAAGATACAAAATACACGACAAAAAAATCGATTTTTTTATTTTTTTTTTTTTAATTTTAACACATTAAAAATGTATTTAAAATTTTTTGAACAGGCCAATTCTATAGAAAATTTTATTATCTACAAAAAACGTTTGCGAATTTCAAGTTATATGCAAAAAACCAAAAGGGTTGCAGTTACTCCCCCTCCTCAAAATTGCACCCTCTCGTAAAAAATCGCTCCTTGGTTTTCTCATCTTCAATGAGCCATTGAATGATTTTTATAATAAAAACCTTGAATTTAATGTTGTTTAAGCAGAAACTTATAATTTTACAATTACAGGCATGATTTTTGAGTTGCAAGCAAACATCTAACGAGAGAACTGTGTTTCCGAAAAAAACACTAAATTTTGGTCTTTTTTCACCATAATCTAGTGGCCGAACCGTTAATTCTAAAAAAAAAAAAATTGTAGGCCATTTTTGTAGGAAATTTTATGTAACTTAGGGTAATTTTATCCAAAAAGTGAATATTTTGGCAAAAAACTTAAAAAAAGTAGAAAATTTTGAGGTTTTTTTGCGATTCGATGCGTAGGAAGTAGCAAAGTTGAAATTCGGATTCGGTGACCTCTAAAACATAAAAATAGAGTGAGAAAAAAACTTCTATAGTTTTTTCCTGAAACAGGCACTCCATGTGACGATTTGACGGTGCCGTGACGGGCGACATGACGCATTGTGCAAGTGCCAAATGGCCATATTCGAAAACATGGCCATTTGACGCTTTTTCAAAGTGTCATATGGCAATATTTCTTTGTGACTTTTGGGCATATGGTTTAATACTCGAATAGCCACTTACGTGGGTAAAAACTCAATACATAAATTGTGGAGCTTTGGCCAACCCTGATGTGCCAAATGGAAATTTTATGTAAATTATTTTATAATACATTCTTAAAGAACAAAATTAAAATCTTTCAAAATAACTTTTTGAAAACGTATACAAGTATTTTTCAAAAATTTCGCTCCAATTTTTTTAAAAATACTTGTAAAGGTTTTCAAAAAGTTGTTTTGAAAAATGTTAATTTTGTTTTTGAAATTTTATGTTAAGTAATTTTTAAAATGTTCAGGAGACTATCTTTAAAAACTAAACAAAAACTTTTCAAAACAACTTTTTGAAAACGTTTACAAGTTTTTTGTTAAATTCGCGCGTACTGCTGGCAAAAGAATAATTTTAAAGTGACATATGGCCATATGACACTTTGTAAAAGCGACAAATGGCCAAATGTTGAAATATGGCCATTTGACGCTTTCACAATGTGTCACATGACCATTTTTCAAAATATGGCCATATGACACATGGTCAAATGTCACGACACCGATTTGACTATGATGGACTAACATTATTTTGAACAAGATTAATTTGTTCAAAATAATATCTCTTATTCAAAAAAATTCTTTCTGCCTTTCTTCTAACATCCATAAAAGTGTCATTACTCATAACACATATATATTTTTCCAAAGGTCATAAACATCCTTAACACAATTTGTGCCTTTTCTTTCCGTAACACATTATGTTTACTATAGATAGAAAAGCTGTAAATAATACCTTCAACTTCCACCATATGGCATAAAGTATGTATGAGTATAACCCCACTTAAGTCTTCACCTATATTTTTCATTCTAGGATTTTCTTCTGTAAAATATATGAGATAGTATAGCTGTACTGTGCATTTTTCTATAATAAGCATCATTTCTGTAGAGATATCTAGAACTGTATATTTTGATTTCACACGCTCATCATGTACCTACTAGCACCAGAACTTTAGTCCTTCAGAAGCTTATGTTTATAAGCTAACATAATCTGCAATAACCAAGTTCACATATGGCCGACATTGCATCTTCTCGGTGTGTATCATTCCTACACTGCTTGGCTGGTCAATAGTAATCCATTCAGTTATGGATGGCTTGGGTGTACCAAGTAGGTACCAAGTCATGGAGAAGAAAATCAGAGTTGAAGAAGAACACTCATTTCTTAGTATTAAAAAAAAAAACAAAAAACTAAAAAGAATCTCACCACAACATACACGACACGACACACATAAAAATCCACATACCATCACCTGGGTCAACATGACTGAAGGTGAGCTATGCTGTGGAGCACATTGTGCACCATCATGATGCACGCTGCATGCACCAGGGCCGCTAGCCTAGCCACATCGCCAGTGACAATGCGTTTGGATTTAGAGTTAGATTTGCAATCAAACAGGTTTTTATTTTCATATTTTCCCTCCGAGTGTGGATTCTTTTCTTTTTATTATTCTTTTGGAAGCATTGTATTAAAGGTGAATGGTGCGATAGACGGTGCATGGCGTCGCCGTAGTCGGTTTGGAGTGTGATATCCCATGTGGAGTCTACCAGACTTTGTTTTTCATAGACAAATCAGAGAGAAAAAAGTTGTGTTATTTTTTTTAATTAACAAACGCTAAATGGTTACACAAAGAACTTCTTCATTTGAATATTTTGAATAGTTCATAAAAGAAAGTGAGAGAGTACTGACCTGGGTGAAATTCTATTTAATTTAAAACAATTTAAAGGATTCTAGGAAAATGCTTTCTCTTCAACTATACAAAGTTAAAGTCCTTTTTAATAAATGATGACTGTTTTTTTTTTGTATGTACCTTATGGTGGTCCTTATAAATGTCATTGTCTTATTTTTCTATTTGTCTTATTGTTCTAAATAAATAAAAAAAAATCCTGCAAAATTTTAGTTCATTATATTAACGCTAACCCGGCCCCCCAAAATGACTGAAGTTTTATATGGGAAATCCCATGTATTTTTTGTACATCAAACTTTAAAAATTCATAACTTGAGTGATGATTTATAAAGAAAATTGAATTTTTGCACACATGTAGTAACTTTTTGTCACGTTTAAAAAATGTATCAAACAGAATTTTTGCTTATATGGCTAGAAGTAGGGAAATAACTGTTATACATTTTTTTCTGATACATTTTTATAAATATGACAAAAGTGACTTCATGTGTTTCAAAAATCATTTTTTTTTTATCATTTCAATTCAATTCAATTTTTATTGAGTCTTTTCTTTTTCTTTTACATAAAATACATTTATCTCATTCTTACTCTAGGATACATTGACGACTGTTATGTATGGTCCTCTTGTTTTAATGACATATGCTTCCATAGCTGTACTATTTACACTTTTAGAAAACTCTTGCTCATGGAGTTGTTTCACAATTATTTGTTTTAGTCATGTTTTTTTTTTTTTTTTTTTTTATTAATCATTACCAAAGTTAAGATTTTTGAAGATTTTTGTTTTGGATTTACAAAAATACATGGGATTTCTTATATAAAACTTCAGACGTCTTGGGGGCCGGGTTAACGTTAATGTAATGAGCTGAAATTTTACAGGATTTTTTTTTATTTATTTAGAACAAATTAGGCGGGGGGGTGCGTCATTCAAAATAAGAGAATGACCTTTATAAGGTCCACTCTTATGTACCTATTAGGTAAAATATTACCGGAAACTGTTTGAAAATAAATATCACGATGGACAGATATAACTTCGAAGTTGTCAAGGATTTTGTCTACCTGGGCTCCACTATTACATCGCAGAATGACATCAGTGCAGAGATCAAGCGAAGAATTACTCTTGCCAATCGCTGTTTCTTCGGTCTAAGAAGGCATTTAAGTAGTAAGGCCCTCTCTCAGAGAACCAAGGAGACTTTATACAAAACCCTAATCATCCCGGTCCTGCTTTATGGGTCAGAAGCATGGACACTGAAAGATTCGGATAAAATCTGCTAGGGTGCTTTGAGAGGAAGATTCTTCGTGTGATTTTCGGTCCGGTGTGTATCGAAGGAGTATGGAGGAGAAGATTCAACGACGAGCTATACGGGCTATACAGCGACGTTGACCTGGTCAAAAAGCTGAAAATACAGCGGCTGAGATGGCTGGGGCACGTGAAGCGTATGGACAGCAACGCACCTACCCGACGAGTCTTCGAATCCAACCCCGATGGGGTACGCAGCAGAGGAAGAACCCGTAACAGGTGGCGCAACCAAGTGAATGACGACATCAAAGCACTTGGTGTGCGCAACTAGAAGCGGCTAGCAAGGGACAGAGCTGGCTGCAGGGGCTTGTTAGTTGAGGCCGAAGCCCATCCTGGGCTGTGAGCGCCATCAAAAGTAAAAGTAAAGTAAGTAAGTAAGTAAGTTTGAAAATAATGCTATATTGCTGAAATTAAGAGGAAATGTCATTTGTCATGGACCCCAAGAACCAAAAGAGTTCCCAAAAATATCTATGGTATTTTTTTTCTTGAAGGGGAAGTTTTTTTTATCCTAAAATTTGCAAAAAAAAAAAATAAATTTGAAATATGCCAGGGTATAGGAATCGTTAGTTTTGCTAATAAGAATATGTTTTTTTTTTCAAGTGTTATAGACATTTTTAAAAATTCACTAAGTTTAAAAACAAATTGATTTTGTCGTTTTCAATTCTATGCTTCGGCCAAATAGGATTATCCTGCTGAATTTACTTAAATTAAGCATGACACATGAGATTTTTTTTATGAAAAATTATTTTTGATTACTTTTAAAATTGTCGAATTAATGTCATAAACCTTATGGTAGAAATAAAAAATGACCGGTATTTTAAGTTTTTCAAAAGAATAATGAATTGTAAAAGGTGCACAGTGGCATATGTGGAATATTTTTTTTTTTTACTTGCGACGACGCGACGTCCTATGTATACAAGTTGTTTCCAAGTGAGTGAAAGATACTTTGGGAAATTATTCCCTGGGATATTCTAAGAAAAAATCCTTTAAGAGGGAGGGGTAATTTTCTAAAACATTGAATCAAGCTAATAATCGCTGCAAAGAATTGAAATAATTTCTTTGTGAGCGAATCTGGAGATATTTTAAAATGTTTTTTTTTCAAAACTGTAAAATGCATTTTGTTGGGCTTGCATTTTTCTAGACATGATGTTTTTTTTTTTATTTTAAGTCATTAAAGTTTTTTACTATGAAATTGAAAAAAATTGTGAAAAAAAAACTATGTATAACTCGGAGCTGATAAATGATAGGATACAAAATAAATCACTAATTTATCAGAATTAAAGAGCCCTTAATGTGATTATTTTTACTTGCGATATACGCAGTATAGGGCAAGCTTAGGATTCGAGATAATAATTTTCCCTAACATTACGATGATAGAGATTGCGAAAAAAATTGATCTCGCAATTCTATCTGTCTGTCCGTCTGTCTGTCTGTACCTCGGCCTGCAGCCTAAACGGCTGAGGCGATTTTCTTCAAACTTTGAACTTAAGGTTCTTAGGGGATTCCCTAGAGGGGAAATTAATTTTTTTTTTTTGCTCAAAAAATGACGGTACCTGCCATACAAATGTTGAAAAACCGTTAAGAAAAAATTATTTTTCTCGAAAAGGCTGAAAGGACTTTGATAAAAAGATGTGTGTTTATTACTTAAGGTATACCCAATATTTTTATGAAAACAAATCTTACCAATAACGGTTAACAACGGTACCTGTCATAGAACCGTTTTTTTTTGTTTTCAATTTCCTCGTGGACAGCTTCGCGTTCAACCAAATTCAACCAAAATTTTCAAAAAAATAATTTTTGGATTTTTAAAAAAATTTTGATTTTTTTTTTCAAAATTCAGTATCTTGAAAACGGGCTAGTGAATTTTTTTTTTTATTTTGGGTAAAATTGTATTTTATTTAATACTAAATGCTGGCATACTAGATTTTATTTTTGAAAATGAGCGAACAATTTTATATATAAAAAATAATTTTTTAAGAAAACCGCTCCAACGATTTTTAATTTTTTTTTTATAAATTCATATTTATCAAACAAATGAGATGGCATACTTTATTTTGAGCTCTAACTCTCAAAGCCATTAAAATAATAAACTTATAGTAATTTAAAGTAATAATTTATTTAATTTTTTTTCTTTAATGATATTATAATATTTTGGAACCAATAGCTATGTACTTGTACATCATCAAATTCTAGCCACGTTAAAGTTGTTACCTACGAGAGCAAGTTTGTGCGATCCAGTCGTGCCCATTTGTTCTACGAAACAAAATATTTATAACAAAAATGTATTGCACACAAAATAAGTTGCAAGTTGTATGATAATTTCATTCAACTCAACAGCGATTTTTAGATACTGATAATTCGTTGAAAATGTTGTTTTGTGTTCTTTATTTAGTCATACGGCTGATACGCTGTATCCCATTACCATATAGTCTAAGAGCCAGCAGCAGATTTTGGTCGTGAAAGGAAACCAACAGATTTTAATAGTATAGGTAGTCCTGTTGAAGGTGACAACGAATACGTTCGTCTGCCAGCATGTATGTAGTGGCCCCGTTATCACGTAAAAGTTCATCAAAAGTACAACTTTTCTGAAAATTGAAATCGGGTGGGAAACCATTTCAAATGTAAAACAACTTGACGCCATCAACTCCCTGATTACAAAAATGGTTTCGACAGACGTCTATGTGGCCCCAAAACCTAGACAGACGTCCCCGAAAACGCGATTTATTTTTGGCGTTTTTAGGCTTTTGGGAAACCACCTGAAATTGGTCACAACTTTTAGCCACGGACTCCCTGAGTGTGAATTTGTATATGATAGACATCTAAGTGGCCCCGAAACCCCCGACAGACGTCCCTGAAAACGCGTTTTTAGGCGTTTTTTGTCAAAAAGGAAACCACTTGAAATGTATCGCAATCGGAAGGTCTTGACCACCAGATTACTAATGTATAAAAAAATTAGTTTTTAGTGTCACCCAACAGATGGAAAGGCGCGAAATAAATCGTGGATTTTTTATTTTATTTTTTTAGTAATAGGATTTTCAGGGAAACCACTTGAAATGTATCCCAATCAAAAAGTCTTGACCCAAAAAAAATTAAAATGTAAGTGACAGACGTTTGAGTGGCACAAACAACTGACAGCCTATTTTGCGGATGTTATTAGTTTTTTTTAAATTGTATATTAGTGGTAGCTTCTTCAAAAAAATGTTTACCAATTAAAATGTTTTGACTCAAGAAAGTGATTTTATAAGTTACAGGCGTTTGAGTTACGCCAAAAGTCACGGATGTAATTACTAGTTTATCAAAAAGATTATATCGAAATTACTTCTGTTTTAAGTGGAGTGAATGAATAAAATTCAATTAAAAAGTACAAGTGACCTCAACTCCAGAAATAATTGTGTTTCGCCCAATAGAATAATAAAATTCACAGTATCTTTTTGTTGTGATTTTTATAAGAGTCGGTAAACATCGACCAAAATTTGTGTCTTAGTAGGGTATGACTGAAGAGCCCACTGTTATACCTTGGGCGAAACACAATTATTTCTGGAGTTGAGGTCACTTGTACTTTTTAATTGAATTTTATTCATTCAGTCCACTTAAAACAGAAGTAATTTCAATATTTTAATATTAAAATTTCTTCATCTTCTTATCAAAAAGATTATAGATACAAATATCTTGAAATGTATCTCAAATTAAAGGGCTTGACTCCGTGAGTTGCAAAATGTAACTGACAGACGTTTTGAGTTACGCCAAACTATTGAAATCCACGATATAACTTGCCTTCAAATATTATTATTGTTTTTTATTTCAATTTAAATGGTACCTACCTAATAAAAAAGGTTTTGACTAGCTGAAAAAGAAATTTTGAAGGAAACACGTTTTGAACACACCAAACCATTCAAATAAGCGATATAAGAAAGCTAAATATATCGTAGCGAGCTTACTACAATTATGAAAACGTGAACTGAGTGTGAGTGCAATTTAACGTTTCATAAAGAAAAGAATATAAGCCACTAATTTATACTATTACTACTAGTATACTATTACAATCTTTTGGTTTCCTTTCACGACCAAAATCTGCTGCCAGCTTTGGGTCTATCAAGGACAGTAATAAAGAGCAAAGGCCTGAAGACGCTTCCCTGGTGCACACCCACTCAAATTGGGAACTCTTCGGTGATTCCTGCAAGGTATCTTACCTTTGTTTTAACTTGCTCGTACATTTCCATGATTATTCGCACGTAGACTTCCGGAACTCCTAGTTGCCTAAGTGCAACCCATATCAGATCTCGTGGGTGTCTGTCGAATACTTTTTTAAAATCAATCAATACAATATGCAAATCTCTCGAGGAATCCCGATATTTTTTCCATTCTGATTCTTATATCTACTCTGAATAGCATCTGTGGTTGATTTACCCGAAACAAACTCGCACTGGTCGTCAGACAGCCGTATTATTTTTCATAGGCGGCCATCAACGCAACTGTCATAGTTTTTAGAGATTGCTTTTATTAAGGGCTTCTGTACTTTTATCCATAGTTAACCAAATCGCCTTCTTTTAATACATATATTGTTTTTTTTTAAATTAAAATATATTTTCTAATTAAACGGTTTTAGATCAAGGTTTGTTAATAACTTTTTATAATCGCTTGATTTTAAATTTTTAATTCTGAAATTTTTCATAAACTTTTATGCATTTTAATTATCGAATATCAAATTAATGGCTGACTCAATCATTATAGTATGATATTTTGTCTATATGTTTATTATTATATTTTGTGTCCCTATGTATTATATTCGATTTATTTACTAAAATATTTCACATGTCCGGGCTTAGATCATTCAAATGTCAAACATTAAAACACCCCAAGATTTTAATGAGACAGTTTATAATCCTTCAAGCCTTTCAAAATCCTGTGTGGGCACAGATATTCGGCCACCTACCAAAACAATAAAATAGCTGCTAATATCTTCAGCAAAATAATCGTTTATGAACCATAAATCCTGTCGCAGATTATTATCTGTTTTAATTAAAGTTTCATTGTGGGCAACTGGAACTTTGCCAATAATAATAATTTCTCTCCATTAAATCCAAGTCTAAATATCCGATTCTTGTCATCGTCAATTAGATCCCATTCTTCGTCGTTGTCGCCGTCATCGTGGACTAAAAATCATCTCTGACTCTGACCACCCTCCGACCACTTCCGCTTTAGAATATTATTCCCAAAGGTAATTTGCATTTTGCATATCTGTTCATGTCATAGCGCTCGCTCCGGTGCAATGTGTAAGCACACCATAACCATTCCCTCCCTGAGATATGATCAGACAGAGCAAGAGTATTACACTCTCTCCTTACCTATGATTCTGATGGCAAATGGCAAATCAGGCGCAACAGAGTATCACCAACCGGAGATGAGATTCCCTGATGATGAAGACGTTAAGAGGCAATGCCGCAACTGCTTCGCATCATGTGAGTTTGTTTAAATTTCCTTGGCCCTGGCATGCGGTTATTTATAGTCAAAGGAACTTGTCATTGCACCTTTATATATACAATATCCCTGATGCGAGATGCAAGAAAAAAGAAATCGAGACCCTCACAAGTCTCTCAGACAATTTCCCTGGTGCTCGACTAAAAAGAAAATTTATAGCTTCATTCTGATGTCGTCATTGGACGTTCGGTATAGGTTTTGGGTAGATCATCGGCTTGTAGACATAGCACAGTCATATACGAAGCTTCTCAAATCTACACACAGGCAGTTCCATTGATGTTCTCACTGGAATGGAATTCGCAATGATGAAGCAGACACCATGTTTGAAGGCGAAGCTGATGATGATGACGGTGAGTATAGGGTTTGAAATTTAATTAATTAAACTATCAACATTGTTGCATGGGCAATTTGAATTAATGAACGTTTTCCACGTACCTATCAGCAGTAGACTTAATCTAGGTAGATGCATTTTTTTTTATTCCACATCATCAACACGGAGCGGCTCTTGTAGATCAAGACATGAGAGAAAGAGGTGTCATTTGATGCTTTTTAGAAACGGAGTTGTAATGTCTTATGTTGTACAATGTACATAATCTACCCAGCTCACTGCATGTTTGTTTTAATGAAATTGAGGAAGTGGGAAGATGTTTTCAAGACATTGTATGCGTCTTGGATTTATTATGCAAAAACATGCATGAGAAAAAAAACGCATATTCGTCGCCCTTAAAGAAAACCGACAGAACTCAAATTCTTCAGAAAATGAGTTTAAAGGTTTTTAGACACACGATTTACTATTAAAAGGAACGATCTGCCAATTAGAACAAACACCATCTAGCGGGATTCCGAAGTGCTACAGTTATGCCAGATTGATTATGTCGGTTTTGTTAAAAAGCGACGATTATCATATCGAACATTTTTAGCAAACAAAATAATAAAAATGGGAACAGAAATTCTCGCTAAATGATTTGAGAATATTCTCATGAAAAGTATTGTTTTATAGAGTGATAATCTTTCTGAATTCATAACTGATATTTCAAACAACCAGCGCGCCCAACAATTCAAGAAATTAGATGAAAAGTATAAAAAGCTAGAATGGAAGCATGCCGAAACGAGACTGGGAATATGAAAGTATAGATACACAATCAGTGCTGAGGATCTTGAAAGAACACTTCTTTTGATTAGAGCGCCATGCTCACAGCCCAGGATGGGCTACGGCCTCAAGTAACAAGCCCCTCAGTTCTTCCTCTGCTACCTACACCATCAGGGTTGGATTCGAAGACTCGTCGGGCAGGTGCGTTGCTGTCCATACGCTCCACGTAGTTCGTCTGGTATGCCATCCGTACCAGCAGCCTTGTACGACTTAAGTGGAATGGAGTGTTCTGTCTACTAACGGTATCTTGGCTGTCTTCGCCATTAAGCAGTCTAGAGAAGAGTTCTTTCCAGATCCTCAGCACTGACTGTGTGATATTCCCACTCTCATCTCGGTATGCTTCCATTCTAGAACATCTTCTCGAACATCTCCCCTGCCGCTACAACCCTCAATAGACTCGACCACCCGCTTCTCTTGCTCTCTCTTTTTCCTCCTGAGAAGCGGCGTTCATCTTTCCTTTTCAGCCCGTAGAGCTCCCGGGCTACTATCTCAGCAGCTCTTGTTCGAGTCTGCAGCATTGCCTGGTAGGCCTCGTCCTTAGCTGCTTGCGCCAGCCGCGCACTCTTCATCGGTTTCGTTGTGATCGCCTAGTGAAACCCAGCACATCAGAGGCGGGACTTCTGAGGGCTTGTTGATACTGGTCCTCTCTGCATTTGATGCGCTGGTGGCGGACTTCCTGAGAAATTAAGAGTTATGTGGTCCGCAAAAATTCCGACGGTCTCTTGTGATTTAAGCTTCTTGACATCGTACCTTTTCACATCATCTGATTTGCATTGTGGCATCATGGATATCCGCTTACGTAGTTTAGCTTCCACCAGGTAGTGATCCGATACAATGTTGGCCCCTCGGAACGTTCGGACGTCCAAGATACTGGAAGCATGTCTCGCATCTATCGTAACATGGTCGATTTGGTTGACGGTTCGTTGATCACGCGACGGCAAAGTCCCCTTGTGTATATTGAGGTGTGGGAAACAGCTGCTTGAGATGATGACATTTCGCCACGCCACAAAGTCTGCCAGCCTGTATCCGTTGCCGGAAGTTTCGTCGTGAAGGCTGTTTCCTCCGACTATTGAACCAAAGATTCCCTCCTTTCCGAATCATGCATTGAAGTCACCGAGAATGATCTTCAAATTGTACTTCGGGCACATATCATATCTCCAGGATATCGCGGACTACATCTTTGGTTGAGTTATCTCTGTCTTCATGGGGGCGTGAACACAGATCAGCGTAATGTTCTTAAATTTGCCTTTGCTGTGGATTGTGACCAGGCGCTATCTTACACTTCGGAAGCCCAAGATTTCTTGCCTAAGTCTTCCCCTTATCACAAAACCGCAACCAAAAATCCGCTGAAACCTGCGCCTTGAAGCATCTGCGTGCCGTAGTAGATGTCACACAATTTCAGCCTCCGTATGCCCTCTCCATCCCATCGCACTTCCTGGATGGCTGTTACGTCAGCCTTTAACTTGTCTAGGTTCTCCACTAATTGTTCGGCTGCATGTATTCTGTATAAGAACGTTCCACATGTAGATCCGAAATTCATTGTCCTTGTTTCGTTTGCTGGAGTCGTCAACTTAAAAATCATCCAAATGGAGGCTTGTTGTTGTTTAAGAACCAATTGTTTCTCCCTGTAGGGAAGTTACCCCGACGCACAACCCCCGACCTGGAGGGCGAGACTTTTAGTATAACTCCAAGCGTAGGGAGCCGGCTAAACCGCTCCTTATAGACCTGAGCTACGAATATGTCGTAGTAGCCCATATAAGGTGTTCACTAAGTAGTTCAACCTAACTGGAACTGTAGCCGCCACCGATGATTCCATCTGAAGAATTCTTCCGCTGCCGCCTGGATGAAAGGAGAAGTGCCTTTGTAGTAACACTTCCCCTCCCCCTCTCTCCTTGGCTATCCCCAACAACTTTATCCCATCTCCAGCTGAGGTACTAGACACCAGATGTTCACCACTAGGAAGTGAGAGTAGGAGTTGGTAGACAGAGGTGGGTATTGAGAATAACCTGTGGACGCTTGTGTCCTCTTGCATGCACATAACTACCCTTTGAACATCTCAGTGCAGAGATCAAACGAAGAATTACTGTTACCAACCGCTGTTAAGTAGTAAGGCCCTCTCTTAGATTCCTGCTTTATGGAGCAGAAGCATGGATACTGAAAAAATTGGATGAAAATCTGCTGGGGTATGGTATGAGAGGGGGATTCTTCGTGTGAATTTCGGTACGTTCTGTATCGAACGATTGTGGAGGTGAAGATTCAACGACGAGCTATATGGGCTATGCAGCGACGTTGACCTGGTCAAAAAGCTGAAAATACAGCGGCTGGGACACGTTGAGCGTATGGACAACAACGCACCTTCCCTACAAGTTTTCGAATCCAACACCGATGGTGTAGGTAGCAAAGAAAGAACACATATTAGGTGGCGCGCACAAGTGAAGAACGACCGCCCTCGACCACCTTGGTGTGTGCAACGGGAAGCACCTAGCTAGGGACAGAGCTGGCTGGAAGGGCTTGTGCGTTGAGTCAGTAGTCCATCCTGGGCCGTGAGTGACATCAAAAGTAATTAAGCTAGCTAGGACAGAGCTGGCTGGAAGGTTGTTGGTTGAGGCTGTAGTCCATCCAGGGATGTGAGTGCCATCAAAAGTAAGTAAGGAAGAAGTTTGCAACTGGAAGCGGCTAGCTAGGGACAGAGTTGGCGTGAAGGGCTTGTTGGTTGAGGCGTAGGCCATCCTGGGCTGTGAGCGCCATCAATAGTAAGTAAGGAAGATGTTTTGCAACTGGAAGCGGCTAGCTAGGGACAGAGCTGGCTGGAAGGGCTCGATGGTTGAGGCCGTAGTCCATCCTGGGCTGTGAGTGCCATCAAAAGTAAGTAAGGAAGAAGTTTTGCAATACCTAGGCCAGCAGCTTTTTCATCGATTGATTAAATAAAAGAGTTCATGCTTTAGCTTTTCAAAAAATAAAACTCTAATTTTTATATTGCAAAAATTAGCTTGATAAAATTTCAATCACATCCATTTAAGTGAATAAATCTGAACAATATTAAATTCGTGCAAGGATTAACAAATAATTGTGATAAAGATGAATATTGAAAAAATTCAAAATCTAAAACTGCCGCAAAGACATTCTCCCAATAACACGAAAATGGCAATAGTCCTACCACTAGCTGCACAAATCCATGCAAATTCAAAATGTCGCAAAGCCAACGCAACATGCAACGGTGGCTCATCCCTACTCCAATCAACATCAATTTTAAATCCAGCCAAAGGAGCTTGACGTATGACCTCGGCATCCCATTTCAGCATCAATCCCGTTTCTTTTACCCTCATAATAAAGTCATTCAAAATGTCCTTAAATGGTGAATGGTGTGGCAAAATATACCCAACAAAGTAAAAAGCCATTATCTGATGAGCCTTTCGAAACAGAGGCTTTACCATCAACGAGGCCTGCATATCGATGAGGAAATCCCTTCTGTCACGGCCAAGAGTATAGGCGTAACTGGTATTTTTCATCGAAAGGAGCTCCTTGTAGTAGATTCTATGCTCAACAGGAACATAAAGTTCAACGCATTCTCTCGAATAAACATCGGCTCTATGCTGATAATCAAAATCTGAAACTAATATCGGAAAATTGTTCTCAATCAAGTCGTCCATAGTATTGAATTGTTTAATTTGTATGAAAGCTGTTAAAAATGACGTAAAGAAGATCACATAGATATTGCCCATTATGAAGGAAAATAGAAAAATGAGAATATACAAACGATAGGCAGCGTTAAAAGGTTTTTCAGTAGATAACATCAGCATCATTAGAAATCTCTGACTAAAGCTTTGCCACACTTACATCAATGTTATGTAGATCAAAGCTTGTCCAATGCATATCCATGCATTAAGTGTAAATGTTCGCTTGAAGTATTCATGCGGACTGACATAGCCATTTATCGGAACCATCATTACCCAATCGAGAACCCTTACAGGATAGCTGCAGTCAACAACGTCTTGTTGATGTGCATTAAAACTGATATCTATTCTGTTCTTTAAAGTTGCATCTATCACTGCTGGGATATTTAACTGCGATGAATTGTAATGAGGATATCTCTGTAAGTTGCATTGTGATGGCGAAGGAAAGCTTCAAATATTTGACCAAAGCATCCACCTACTAGCCGTTTTCCTCGTTTATCAGTGTAGGCAAAAGTTCTGGGGATATCTTTTTGAATTGTTGTGCGAAATTCAAATTTTTCAAGGGCTTCGGAAGAAATCTACTATTTGATGAGAGTTTTTCAACTTGATTATCAGCGTAAGGTAAGAATGAATAAGGAATGTTATCAGCTATTCCAAGAATCCTGGTAAACTTATCTTCCATGAAGAATGAGAAATGCTGCTTGAGACTAACAATATTGTCTGCTGAAATAATGACAAACTTCCTGACTTTCATTTTTGCTATCACTACTTCCAAAACCTTATAATTTTCCGAATGTGGAATTTCAAGACCTTGGACCACCAAGATGGCAGGTTTATTGCTCTTCTTCCAGTCATTAAGGTCATGAATAATCGACACAGGTGTTTGGGTATGTGTTTTCAAAAATTCACTCAAAAATTCTTCGTCTAATCTTATGAAGTACACTGTTGCTGAATCACTTTCACAATGAACTTTTTCAATAAGCTCAGTTAAACCTGAATTGCGAGAGCAAACTAAATAAACTTGAAAATTAATTAAAAGTAAGAAAACTTTAAGTCGAAACATCACATTTTTTTTTAACCAGTCGAAGCAAATTCCTTTTCGACACAATTGTCTAGCTTAGAAGAAATTTGTTTTTAAACTAATGTTATATTTTATCGATTGCAATTTGTGTAATTAGTCAAAGAATTAAATCATTTAATTCATTAAGTAATTATTATAATTGTTAAACGATTAAGTTTTAAATAACATTTTATATTTTTACATGTACTTCTATTCAATAAAACTTACTTGTGCAACAATTTGTTGGCGTAATATAATTTCTATTGAAGAGATAGACGATGCATACGAAATATTGTGCAGTCAAATTCTCTTTATTAATTGTCTTTGTTTTGAATTCCTGATATACATCTTTTATTATTCGCGGGACACCTATTATACCCGTATTTGAAAGGAGTCAAAAAAAAACTAAAAAGTTATGGTCTTGGTAACCACTTGTATGGTGTCTGAACTCTGAACTATCACTTAAACATGTTACTGCTTTTAGCTACTCATAGATATAAAATGGCCACTGAAGATTTTTTTTTGGAAATACAAAATTACGTTTAAAAATAAAACTTTTAGAGAACATTTGTTAAAACCATGAACAAAATCGCAAGTCAAACACAAGCTAATTAAAGACTGGCCATTTTCAGTTATAGAGACGTATCTGGAGTGTTTCTTGAACGTCATTCAAACCAATTGTAAACTTTCCAGTTAAATAACTAGAGCTTCAAAATGGTTTATTATTCGGATTCTAGCCAGATATTGTTCATTTGGAACAATTTTTAATAAAACTGATTCTTATTTGCGATATAGTTACTACATACACTCCGCTTCACTTGAATAGAAACAACTTTTTGTTTACTATCAGAGCGTGTAGCGCTTTGGTAAATTCACCTTTATGGTTTAGTTCCCATAAGAGGGCTCTATTGCGGATAAAACTGCAGATACAAAATAATTCAGGAAAATATCATTAGGTTATTTTTTACCACTTTTCTAATTACTTCATTTAAAACACTGTTTTTTTTTAACGCCACTTGAATAGAAACATTCTCTTAATTAAGGAAACAAATTGGAAAATGTGTGCTACCACCTTAATTTGAAATAAATTGAAAACCCCTGTTGGAGACATCATGCAGTTATTTTATATAATTTAAAGAAATTGCACTTCCTGCTTCTTTGATTGCAGCAGTAAGTGATTTTTTGTCCTCATATAGTCGGTCAGAATCGTAAACTCTACGACCATCTCCATGCCCACACGTTTTCAATAATATTAGGGTCCGGAAAATACGAAAGCCATCTATTGAAGTAAGGTAACATTTTTCTCGGATATCAAATTGTTAATGATCCTTGCGTTGAGGATTGGTGCGTTGTCTTATTGAAATGTACATGGTATTGGTTCAAAGCCATCGGTAAACTCAGGGAAAGCTTCTTGCAACATTTTTGCAATGTGGGAAACTCCAGATCAATTGTTCCAAACCAGAAAATCGCACCCCACGCCATTACACCGCCTTCTCGGCTATGCTGGCGCTCCAGAAACCTGGGTTCCTTCCCCATAACATGAAATAGTAATTATATCCGTCCGAACCATTTGGTTAGAAAATACCACTTTTGTCCATTCTTCATTCCACGTCATATTCTTCCTGCAAAAATCTATTATATTGTATCTTCGTAATGGATTTAAGGGTGGTTTCTTCTTTAATTTAAGGTGCTTTAAATGTTGTGACCCACGAATAACACGCCTAATAGTGTTAAGACTCGCTGTAAAAACACTCCTCACCTTGATTATAACAGCAGAGTCGCTTGAATTTTAAGCAAGTCTAATAATAATCTTTCTTCGGTCTCATTTTGATGTGACTCTTGATTGCCTACCTTACACATTCTTTCCATAGTTTTCTTTACTTCTAAGGTTCGACCAAACAATTTTTAAACTTCTACTTATTTTTTTTTGGCAATTGTGCGTAGGGGAAGCTTGTTTTCCGCGGGTGCTTCTATTTTGGCTTGATCAATGTTTTTCCGCGGCCCATCTTTTCTTTGATAAAACAATTATTATTTTTAATCTACACTTCCATTATTAGAACAATATTTTTCCTTCTTACCGTAATCTATAGAGACAAAACGTACACTTTGGAGCAAAAAAAAAAAAACAACGTGTTTAATGAAGTAATTAGAAAAGTGAAAAAAAATAACCTAATGGTATTTTCCTGAATTATTCTGTCCCTGTAGTTTTATTCGCAATATAGATCCCTCTTTTAGGAACTAAAACCAAAAGGTGAATTTATAAATTTACCAAAGCGCTACACGCTCTGATAGCAAAAAAATGTTTGTTTCTATTCAAGCGGAGTGTATGTCAAGTTTTGAATTCGTAAAAAAATATCAAACTCGAGATAATAATTTTCCCTACCATAACGATGATAGAGAACGCGAAAAAAGTGCGTCCCGCAATTCTGTCTGTCTGTCAGTATGTTTGTCTGTCTGTCTGTACCTCTCTGCCTGAAGCCTAAAACACTGAAGGGATTTTCTTCAAACTTTGGACTTAAGGTTTTCCCTTTAGGGGAAATTGATTTTGTTAGCTCAATAAATAACGGTAGCTGTCATACAAACAAATTACAAAAATTTATTTAACTTAAAAATGGCTACCGGTTTTGACAAAAAAATTACTACATAGCTACCATTGACAGTATGGTCAGTATTTTGATACAAACAAACTTGCCGCTTGCCGTTATTAACGGTACCTTTCATAAAACTTATTGCTTTTATTTTAAAATTATTTGTTAATGTCTTCAGTGATTTCAAGAACAAAATCTAATAAGTGAGGCCTAGCTATCTTAGTTTCAACAATTTTGTATACAAAAATTAAAAAAAAAAAAAATATCTAAAAAATGGGTCGATGATTTTTTTTTTAAATTCTGTCTTCAATTATATGTATATTAAAAAAATACTTAAAGTTGGCATATTTTTAAAAATATCCTAAAAATTTTATAAGTTAGTTAGTAAGTAAGTAAATAATTCATTTATTTACATTTTGAATAGTTAATTGTATTACAATATTATGATTTTTTGTAGCTGTGGCTTTGCCGTTAGCTCGGTTAGCAAATTATTTTGTTGAATAAATACATGCATATTTTTAAACTTAGTTAAATAGAAAAGACTAGTTCGATATTTTATTATTCGAATTTTGTTATTAATAACATTCTATACTAGCAAAGTCAAATTAGACAAAAAAAACCCTAACCCGGACAAAATTTTTTACAGGTATATTTTTTAGTGGAAATGTTCAGAGCAGTGTCCTTAATCAACCGTTAAAAGTCTCAAGCAATCCTCGTTGGCGTACGACCACAATCTTGAAAAAATGCAGCCACCTTGCATTGTTTGTTTGTGGCAATATCTCTGGAACTTGTTGCCCTAAAAAGACCATTCAAATGCCAAATAAACAAGCTTAGATTGACAAAATCATGGAAGTAAATACAAGTTAGTTACAGGTATTGCATGGCTACTGTTTTGAATTAAATGAATTTAACAGAGTAAATTGCGGTGCAAATTCAAAAAAATTAAGAATGTCCCATAAATATTTACTAAAAAGCTGAAATTAAGAGGACATGTTCACAACAGTACCAATTATAAGTAAGTAAGTTCCCAAAAAATCCTTTTTGTGGTTAAACTGCCATTTATAAAAGAGTACCATCATTTATATTTGTCGGCTTTTGGCTATACCTGGGGTATATTTTTGTCCTAGAAAGATCATTCAAACGTAAAATAGACATACTGTGGGGATGGGCGTTAAAGAAAAGACTCTTAATAGCTGATCCTGCTCCAGAGGACATTCTAAAAATTATATCATGCAACTGCGAATGTTAATGCGAGCGTAGATGTGTTTGCCTACAAAGTGGTCTTAGCTGCATGGCAATCTATGGTTATTGCGCTGTCCGGTCATGGTTGTTTTAATTGACCAGAAGACACCGACGAAAACGACAGCGAAGATATTGTTCAATACGAAGGTAATGATTGTAATACATGGTTGCGCAAATTAAGTGTTTTAGAGTTCCCTTTTATGTGTCCAGATATTGAGGAGATCAACCGAAGTCACTGAAAAAATTCTAAAATATTCCTCCTAAATATCCAATTCGAGACTCGAATGCATGTCAAAAAATCATCCACAGCAGAATTCTACTTTAGTTTCTTATAGGGCGTTGAGCTACTTAGCGATGTTGTATTTTGTATGCGTGTAAAATCGTACTTTACTATGGATGGTTTTACCAATAAAACACGCATTTTTTCTTCTTTAGACCAACGTTGTATTTTTCTCTGTTATCATTTTAATAATAACATGTTCTAGAGTTCCTTTATTTTGTTTGTCATAATTAATATACTTAAAAAAAACTGATCCTAGAATTTTTTTATTTGTGATTTTTTTTTATTGGTACTGTTCTGAACATGTCCACAAAATTTCAGCTTTTTAATATATATTTCTTGGATATGGGCGTTCGATTTTGCATTGCACTTCAATTATTTAGTCTTTTTTAGTAGTTTCATTCAAAACAGTCAGTCTAGTCATAAAACACCTGTTTCTAATTTTGTGTATGCTTCGCTGATTTTGAAGTCAAAGTCTGATTTTCTGTTAACTTATTACCACAAATGATTGTTGGTATGTTCTGAACATGGTCACTAAATTTCAGCTTCTTAATATATATTTATGGGATATGGGTATTTTTTTTGAATTTGCAATGCAATTTACTCTGTTAAATTCATTTAATTCAAAACAGTAGCCATGCAATACCTGTAACTAATTTGTATTTACTTCCCTGATTTTGTCAATCTAAGCTTGTTCATTTGACATTTGAATGGTCTTTTTAGGGCAACAAGTTCCAGAGATATTGCCACAAACAAAGAGTGCAAGATGGCTGCATTTTTTCAAGATTGTGGTCGTACGCCAACGAGGACTGCTTGGGACTTTTAACGGTTGATTAAGGACACTGTTCTGAACATTACCACTAAAAAATATACCTGTAAAAAATTTTGTACGGGTCAATGTCTAATTTGACTGGGCTAGTCCAGTCAAATTAGACAAAAAAAAGTCACTAACCCGGACAAAATTTTTTACAGGTATATTTTTTAGTGGAAATGTTCAGAACAGTGTCCTTAATTAATTGTTAAAAGTTTTAAGCAATCTGGCTTGGCGTACGACCACAATCTTGAAAAAATGCAGCCATCTTGCACTTTTTGTTTGTGGCTATATCTATGGAACTTGTTGCCCTAGAAAGACCATTCAAGTGACAAATTGACGGCCTTAAATAGCCAAAATCAAGAAAGTAAATACAAATTAGTTAAAGGTATTACATGGCTACTATTTTAAATTAAATGAATTTAACAGACAAAGCAGTGCAAATTTGAAAAAATACCCATGTCCCATAACTTTATTATTAAGCTGAAATTTTGTGGACATGTTCAGCTGTAAGCTACCAAAAAATCCCTGTTGGGGTTAGACCACCATTTAAAAAAAAAAGTACCATAATCTGCATTTTTCGGTTTTTGACTATATCTGGGTATCTAATTGTCCTAGAAAGACTATTCAAACGTTTAATGGGCAGGCTTCGACTTCAAAATCATCGATGCACACACAAAATTAGTAACAGGTGTTTTATGGCTTAACTGTTTTGAATGAAACTAGGCACTTTAACCGAGTGAAATGCACTACAACTATATGAAAAAGATCAGGACGCTGACACTTATGTCATAAATGAATCATCTTTCACGCTTTTTATTAATGCGATCAAACCGAAATTATAAACTTCATTCAAGTGAGCTACGGCGCGGGTGCTCTTTACTTACGAAGGAAAAATTAAACGAAAAGTTGTAGTGTTACTTCTGCAATACGTCAAGTATAATCTATATTGAAACCCACTTTGAGAAGAATACCGCCACTGTGGTGTTCGATGGCTGGAAATGCGACAATTTAAAACAGGCGCAAACGCAGTGGGGGATTTCGGGGTTCAAACCCCCCCCCCCGAAATGTATGAATTTAACTTCCTCGCCATACAATGTCACTCTTAATTTTGAGTTTTCAGTTTAAACCCCCCCCCCCCCCCGAAATTTGTTCAACACCCAGCCCCACCCCCCCGAATTTTTTTCCTGCGTTCGCGCCTGACTTAATAGGCTGAACCTGCTAGGAGGACTGGTAGGGAGTCAGTTCACGTGGTGATCGAAGATTCCACACCAACCAGTGTACCGCAAGGAGCATTTTTAGCGAATGAGAACAACAAGAAGCGCTTTATCGCTCTTCTATCAAGGTACCTCACAACAGCAGGAATAAGGGTTGTTCAAGCTTGTTTATGCCAGGAAAAAAGAATGGGGTCAGTAAGATCTTTAACTGTGCAAAATTGAAGTCCGGGCTTGAACAGCTATTCCCACACAATGCTCCCTATCGGAAAGGAAAAATGAGGTCTTTTAAAAAGCTCCAAGCAAATGCAAAGTTGCGCGATAGAGTTGCCATTTTCAACAAGCCAGATGCCAAGCATGCAGAGATCGCAGTGGCAGGAGAAGCTTTTCTGCTTTCGCTATATGGATGCTGTATAAGTAGCTCATTAGACATCGAACGATATAAACTGTATTTACGAACTGTTGCCAAGCAGTCGATTATTAAATCACAATTTGATTTGTCAAGTCTTCCACCAACATCCTCTGCAGTGGAGCAACACTCTTTCAGAGTGTAGCAATCATAGTCTCTGAAATCTAGTGCTTGTTATAAGTCAGATTCTGATTTTTTAGGTACAAGCCTGGAAAGGTGTCCGTTTACCCGCGGCGCTATGGGGATGGGCGTTAAAAAATGGACGCTTAATACAAGTCCGTTTTAGTTCCAAGACGACGGTAAAGATATTGCTTGATATGAAGGTAATGATTGTAAAACATGTTTGAGGTGTTCCATTGTTCTGTTATTATTTCCAGATAACGAGCAGAGCAACCGAAGCTGCTGAACAAATTTTAAAATTTATATCACGATATTTCTTAAAGTTCCTTTATTTTATTGTTTTTATTAATATACTTAAAAAAAACTGCTCCTGACATTTTCATATTTGGGTCTTTATTTGGAAACTTAACATATATGATTATTGGTACTGTTCTAAAGATGTCCACTAAATTTTAGCTTTTTAATAAATAATTCTGGGACATGGGTAATTTTGTTTCGAATTTGCACTTCAATTATTTTCTCTGTTATAATAGTTTCATTCAAAACAGTTAAGTCATAAAACACCTGTTACTAATTTTGTGTGTGCTTTGCTGATTTTGAAGTCGAAGCCTGGCGATTTTACGTTTGAATGGTCTTTCTAGGACAATTAGATACTCAGATATAACCAAAAACCGAAAAGTATAGATTATGGTAATTTTTATTTAAATGGTGGTCTAACCCCAACAAGGATTTTTTGGTAACTTACACAAAATGATTGTTGGTACTGTTCTGAACATGTCCACAAAATTTCAGCTTTATAATAAATAGTTATAGGACATGGGTAATTTTTTCAAATTTGCACTGCAATTTAGTATGTAAAATTCATTTAAATTAAAACAGTAGCCATGTAATAGCTTTAACTAATTTGTATTTACTTTCCTGATTTTGGCTATTTAAGGTCAATTTGTCACTTGAATGGTCTTTCTAGGGCAACAAGTTCCATAGATATAGCCACAAACAAAAAGTGCAAGATTGTGGTCGTACACCAAGCCGGATTGCTTGGGACTTTTAACAGTTGATTAAGGCTACTGTTCTGAACATTTCCAATTAAAAATATACCTGTACAAAATTTTGGCCGGGTCAATGTCTAATTTGACTGGGCTATTAATCATAAGATCAATTCACATTATTTACTAAAGAAATGAGAAAAATGCGAAAAAGTAAAAAAAAAATAAAACGACATAACCTCAAAAATTTTGTTTACACAGAACGTTGATGTCAAATAAAACATTATTTTATTACCAACAAATTTGCTTATGACAACTTTTCATCTAAAATCAATACTCTCGGAGATATAGATCAATTCGCGTTTTCCAAAATGGCGGATTTCACCGGGGGGGTGGCGATGGCGTCCCGAAAAACTCAAAATCAGCTTTTCTAATAGCCCCTCTTTCAGGTATAAAAAGTTCAGCCGTCCAATATTTCGTTCCACAAAACGATTGATTTTGTGCTAATTTTCCTGTACTATAAAAAAAGTAGAATTTTCATACTATTAAGCGAATTATTCGCCAGCTATGATATTATTCACTATTATTAGCCATTGGTATAAAAGTTCCTTTAGTTTAGTCCTGTCATTTCAATGGAACATTATTGCAATTAACTTTTGCTCTAATTGCAATTTTTGTTGCCATATCCTGCCTAAGCCCCATGGTTTGCAGCCTTGTGTCCATACAAAAAAATGATGTACTAGGGCTAAGCTTTCCAACGATATATATCTCATTCGTGGGCAATAGGTAGACCAAAATGCCCATTCTCCTTTATAGTAATAATTTATTTTATTTTTCATTTTTTTTTTATGATGTCATAATATTATAAAACCAGTACAAATGTACATCAATTTCAAGCTAAGTTAAAGTTGTAAGCTATAAGAGAAAATTGGTGAGATCCAGTCGTTCCCATTTTTTTAAAGCAAATATTTCTAAAAGATATAAATAAATTTGTGTATTAAAATTTTCAAAAAAATGTTTTTATTTTTTTGTTTTGTGAAAAACAATTTCAAAATGTTTTGTTTTAAACTCGATTATGAAAAACCCGTTAATGATTTTGTTTTTAATTCCCGTTCCAGTTTTTTTTTTCGTAAACATGTTTTCAAAATTTAATTTACATATACAAAATATTTTTTTTTTTTAAATCGCTTGAACGATTTAAATTTTTTTTTTCGGAAATTTATCTTAATTCAAAAAACTAATGGAATTATTTTGGTTTGGGTCAAAATAATATAGCTCAGGAAATTAAGCAACTAAACAAAAAATAATAATAATAAAAATATAATTTTAAGTAATTAAACAAGAGAACTTCTTTTTATCGTACAAAGTTAATTTTTATTATTAGTAAACGTTTTCGAGAACATTCATGATGATGAGAATGAGTGTTCACGAAAACTTTTACTCATAATACAAATTAACTTTGTACGAGAAAAAGAAGTTCGTTTGTTTAATTACTTAAATCAAAAAAGTCGCGCAGTAGTTCCACAACGTAGTTTCTTACGTATCTACAAAAAATATTATTTTTCTCAAAATTTTCGATAAAACATTTTCTTTTTTAGAAAAACTGTTATTATTGTCTACCATACCTTCTAGTGTTTAGTAGTACTATTTTCTGTTGTTTTTTTGTTTTTATCAACCAAGGAACATTTCAAACAACGAGAATTCTAAATAAAGAGAAATGATTGTGTTCTCTATTTCATAAAATCATCTTAATCAAAATTCTCATGATGACGATGAGTTATTATTTATTCGATGAATTTATTGTTCTTTGTCGAGAAGACAATCTAAGTATTTCATATTTCTGATATTTCGAAACATCTGTTCGTTTGGCATGGTTTTTATTTGCAACATTTCTTGGCGAAAAATGATACAAAAACGAAGAAGAAAAAAATTCGAAATAAAAACTAAATACTCCACAAAAACATAAACAAAACAATTTCAACAAATTCCAAATATATGATGGTCAATGATCTCTACAATCTTATATCACATGGCGAAGTGAATATATAGCTGGAGATCATGTCCTTCTTTTTTCTACCATAAAGATTGCCTTTGTTATGCGTAGAATACGCGAAAACTCTTGTGTGCGATCACTGAATGACCAACAAATTTAATCCGTTCATTTCGTTTAGCTATGGAGAAGCGATCCAACGCGCCAAATGGTTAAAAAAAATAAAGACTTCCTGTGTCCAGCAAAAGGTAAACGAGGACCATTCCACACACAAACGGGTTACAATACAAATTGGAACAATTTCGGCCGGTGCGGCGAGAGAAAACATCATTTTGGTCAACACGGAGGAGGACAACCACTCCTTTGTTATTGCTCTTTGGTTTTGTATTGCTGTTTTGTTGGACGATGTTGATCATCAGCAGGCAGGCTTTGCGGTTCCTTCCTTATAATTCAAGGTATTTGGCTAAGCCTTATGTGCCAGCTTTCATCGAACGACGAACAACAACAAGACCATCACGGTAAACGGCAACTTACTTTTTTTCGGCCCCAATGATTTGCGGGCAAACGATCGACAAGCAATTTGCGGTCTTTATTGTTTGGCCTCAAATCGAAGCAGCAATCATCTTCTGGGCGTAAGCGCGAATTTGATTTATTGCCCCTGCGGCGCGGGCGGTAAATTGTGTGTGTTGTGGCTTCGGACGACGTTTGATAGCCGGTATTAGAAAATGATGATGATATTCAAGTAAAAATAGCAGGTGAGGGAGAATTGAGGTAAAAAGGTGTTGTGTTAAGCGTTTATAGTTTTTTTTTTTATATAACGGGATTATGGCTCTTTAAGCAAACACTTTTACTCTATGATCACTCAGGGGTAGAGTCAAATTTATTTATTGATTGATGGAGATTAGCAGTAACGAGTTCACGAGTTCATGTTGGTAAAGTCTGTTAAACAAGTTTGGTTTACAAGAAGAAAACGAGGGTCAAAAGAATAAATGCATATTGTACTTTCTTTGCGGTTAGTACTATAAATCTATTAAAGGGATTTACACTTTTATAGCTCTATACGTAGCCGTGGCGAGTTTTACGAAAATAAATAAAATAATATATAAACTTTGTGGCGTGACAGGTCGAAGAGAACCAGCATGTTACGACTCACAACTCTCAAACATCTATGTGCGAGTATGTAAATCGACTCGAATGGACACGATCGATCTACTATTTTCTGCTGAGCCCGAGATAATCTTGAAAAGATTTGTCAATTCTTCTACCTGTGAAATAAATTGTTGGTGTGAGAGGCTAAGATAGGTAAAATCCCCAAACCTCCACCGGCCGGCCGTTTCGTTGCAACGCACTTACTCTTACACCATGGGGTACCTACTTTCCTTATAAATAGGGTAAGCAGTATTTAATAGAGTATAATGGATGAATATAACATCTTTCAGGTAATGCTATTGTCCATGTGATTTCGGAGAATAAACGAACAAACTTCTTCATCCAGCTCTTTCACTAGCTTGAAATGTCTCCAGTTTCACAAGTCAAGTTTGATGAAGAATTCCCCTTCCATTTCTGTGTCTTCTTGTATAATGATATATCGTCATCCTGAGTAGGACGGGCCGGAGTATATAGGTATTGGCTCAAAATAACTTAACAAACCTTAGTCGTTGGACCCTTACTATTTTATTTTGACTAGGTCAGAGTCCCCGTTGAATTCGTTGTTTTGATTTATTTCCAGACTTTTGAACTTATAGCTGATGGGTCGTAGAAGCTGTTGAGTCCGTACAGTTAGGCGTTACTTCTCTTCTTCTATTAATTGTTTTTTTCATTTGGGGATCAGAAACCTCTCGAATAATCCTTTCAAAACAACATAAAGCTTCCTTATAAATTTCTGGTAGATTCAATGCCTTTGCACCATAAAGCTGGCATCAACGGGGTGGTAAGTTAAAAAATTAAAAAATAAAAATTAAAAAATAGCATCGTAAAAATAAAAACTTTATATTCATCTACTTAATAAAGTTGCTCTAAAGAAGTCTTTCTGTCGCTTCTTATATCACAAAGAAGCAGCGATTGGGAAGAAAAGTTCACAGCGCTGTTATCACTGCGTGAGTTGTAAGCCTAGATATAAAAAGTCCTTAATTCTTCAAATGTTAACCCATATTCATTACTTTAGTCTTAATACTCACAAACACACTAAATATATCAAACTGTGTTTTTCTGATTTCAGTAAAGTCATCAATATTATGTGCAATTCAGGTTGCATTCAAAAGACTTGGAACTTAGGTAAGTTCTTCACTTTTCCTTCAAGAACGATGTTGAAGAAGTCTTATGTAACAACGATTTGATATCAAGGATAGGTTTCTGTGGGTGTTTGCCGACCTTGAAGGAGCAGCTTGTGATTTCCATAGTCTCAGCACAAATCGAAGAGGCTTGTTTCATCCTCATTCCCGGTAAGCCAGTATCGAGTTTGGATTTGAATGCGTCTGACAAGAAGTTAGAAGGAATTAAGACGCTGAGTCCAAAAATCTGGTAGGCACCATAAAAAGAGTCAAATTGGCCCTAATCGGTTTCAAAAAGACATGCGATGATCACGTGAACGAATGACCAGCACGAATTGGTTTCAAAAAGACAAAATTTTGAGTATAAGATAGCAAAGTCAACGTATCGTTCACACTCTTTCTGGTATATCAAGGTTCGAAGTCACTTCTTTCGTGTGTTGTCTTGGGCAACTGCAGTAGCGGATCTAGGATTTGGCTGTGGGAGGAGGGGAGGCTTAAAGATCCAGTTTGAGGCCAAAATGAAAATGACATCTAAGAGGTCTTACTATGGCAAAAGCTCATAATTCAAGTTTTGACAGTATGAGCACTCTAAAGATGTCATTTTCGTGAATTAACCACGTACTTGTTTTGTTCGAACTGTCACTGGAAAACAATATTTTGCCGGACATAAAACAAAGCTGCTCTAAGAAATTTCATGCCTGGTTCTGGAACCGTGAATGAAATTTCGTATATATGTTGATAAATTTGCACGTCACTATAGAATCTAGAGGGATTGCAAATATTCATTCGCTTCTACATGATTTTCTGAGTGCACAGAGAAATTTCACGCTTGTGTTATTGGGCTCATTGACTTGAGATCTTGTTAGGGCTGGTCACGAGACGAGAAAAGTCTCGGTCTCGCATGACGAGACTCAGACGAGACGAGACGAGACGAGACGAGACGAGACGAGACGAGACGAGACGAGACGAGACGAGGCGAGACGAGACGAGACGAGACTGCCTTTTAAGCAACCGAGACGAGACCGAGACGAGACTATATTTGGACCGAAACTTACAGAGAGTCTTATAAATGAAAAAATCCAATTTCAGTTAAATATTTATTTTCTTCTGCACATATTCAAACGATAATCGAAAATATTTCGTTCCAATAATCAACAGTTTGTCCGAAAATCGTATTTTTCGGAGACGAGACCGAGACGACACTTAATTATACGAGACCGAGACGAGACTAAAAATTTTCGATTTTAACGAGACCGAGACGAGACTTTCAAAAGTCTCGCAGAGTCTCGTCTCGTGGCCAGCTCTAGATCTTGTATGTAATTGCTAAGTTCAAAAATGTTTTGTATATATAATTGACTTTGTCTTTGAAAATATAAGCCCCAATATTCTCTAAGCCCTGGCTGGCCGTAAGAAACAATTCATGTTTTTAAACAACTACACTAAGTTTGGCGCCAGCCCTAAGATTGATACCTCGATTTTCCCAAATTCTAATCGGGTTTTAGTCCAAAATGCATTTTTTTTGTTAAATAAGCTTAGATCTTAGGGTAAACTGTTGTTAAATTTGACATGTTAATTGTTCATTCATGACCCGTTTTTTTTTTCAATTATCATTCAAGCTTTAGCCCCAACTTAAGGGAGTTGGTTGTTTAACCGCGACCAAATTTTTTCACCAACTCTTGTCAGGCTTTTTCTTGGCCTTGTTTTTAGAGAATAATTATTGTCTTTGCATTAATCACGCTTTGCTTTTACTCCAAAGACATTAAGGCTTTAGCCCCAACCAAATTATTTCGGGGCTTCAAAAAAAATTACATAACATGTAAATTTTTCAGCCCCAACCTCATTATACCCATCAAATTTAACAGATTAACAATATTTGAGAAGAATATAAAACTCCGCACGATGTAATGTATTATATAAGTCATCTAAGGTACCAAGTAAGGCCTCCTTAACAAAAATATACCAGTTAAATAGACTTTTGATGTTTTAGAAGTACAAGGTAACTTTTATTTTTGGTACGAACAATGTACCTGCAGTTTAAGGTATAAAATTGGAACTGGTTTTTGAAGTTTAACAGATCTCTGCTCCACTTTCGTGGTAATATTATGATTTATTTAAATCTCGAGTTCGATAGCTTAATTTCTAAATTCCTACAATTTCCTTAGAAGAACCTCTTGTATCCTATCTATATTTGATATTGAAATAAGAAATACTTCAAAGTCCAAGCCTTTTGGCCACTGTTTGACCTCTAAAAATGAATATCCAATATTCTGAGCCAGCAGTGTAGTTTCTGATGTTATAAATCTTTTATGAGAAACACAGTCCAAATTGAATTCCCAATAGATTCCCATTCCCATTCATTCATCTCGCTCTGTATGTTTCAACACCTCATTTAATACGTTTTTTTTTCTCGCATTTCGATTGGCAACAAAAAAAATGTAGGTACCAAAACAACTACCAACTCTCTGATAAAAGAATCCCATTGACCTCGATCCAAATCATTGTATGAGCTGAGCATTCGGCGTGTACTATTTTCATATTTTATTTAATTTTCTCTCCATCCGGGATGAAGTTTTGTATATAGTTTTATATCTCTGTCTGAATATCTTTATATTTATACCCAGAGAGACAGAGCAAGATTCCTCTGTCTATGTAGATCTGCATAACCAGGCGAAACTGATGGTCCAGTTTTATGCAATATAACACAATGGCAAGCCCCCGGTTGAGTTGATGGGATGCACGCCTTCAGCTTCCGATTCAGCTGATGCTGTGTGAGAGCGAGTAGCACTTAAGATGAATGCCAGTTCTCTATGACGATGGTGTAGCTTCATATATTCGATTGGATTGAGTTTGAGTTCCCATCAGAGTTCTACACTCAATTCCCATGAAAGTGATTTAAACATCCATTCCCTATCCGCATTTTATTGCATATCCCCCGCCCTTATCCCTTTACCACTCTTTATTGCGACTTGATGGCATCTATCCCTTAGGAACTATCAGGAAAAAATAGTTGAGCCAGTTGATATAGGTACAAGGCGGGATTTCCATCTTCTCTCTCTCATGCCTGCAACACATAACTTTTCAAAACGTCCTTATTTTCTAGTTTTTATTTTTATATTTTTTTTTGTATTCTAGAACAACTGCAACTTTTTTCCACTTTTGCACATTTTCAATTTCCCGTTGTAGCTTGATAAAAATGTGAGCTAAGTTGAGCCGTTGAACTTTTTGTGTGGTTGCTTGAAGCTGCGCGAGGCGCGACGAGATAAACAAATGATGCACAGTGCAGCGGGCGGGGGTGGAATCATATATTCTTGTGCCTTTTTGAAAGAAGCAAACAAATGAAATTGAGGTCCTCTTCCTTCAGGAGCATCCTTCTATCAGCTATACGTTATAGAATCCTATGAAGTTTCTTCTCGTATATTTATAGTGAATGTGCATTTTATGTTGAAATTCAAACAAAATGATTTTTATTAAATTAAATTGAACATCCTTTTTCCTGGGAGATGTGATGCTGTGTTTTCTGCAAATGGCAAGGACAGAGGATAGACAGGAATTGAGTGAAACAGTGCATATATCTTGTTTGCTTACGATGAAAAATTAAAAGAAAATTGTTTGAGTTTCGCTGATGTGATTAGGTTTGTTTTTTTTTTTTATTTTTCTTGTTCGTTTGTTGTTTTGAAAAAGAAGTTGTACCTATCATTATGTCAGCATAGTGAAGAAAGAGATAATTAAAACTGAAAGGAGCACCACGGTTCAAAGAAAGATCAGTGGTAGGTACCTATGATTTAATTTTTATGGATTAGGTACGATATGTCGACTTTCAAAACATCGACTTTCAAAATCTCCATAAACAAAACGTCGGCTGTTTAAAAGACCGACTGAACAAAATATCGAAAAAAACTAGACCTATTTTTAAAAATGCGATTTTCAAAATGTCGACTTTCAAAATATCGACTGTAATCGACATTTTAATGAACGAGATTTTTATAGTCGACATTTTGTTAATCGACATTTTAATGGTCGACATTTTGATCAGATTATGGTTTATGGAATGATGTTTACAGTGCGAGAGCGCTCGATCAAAATGTCGAATATCAAAATGCAGACAGTTAAAACTCTCACTGGCTGGTTTCGCATCGTCTTCAATCACTATAGTTTTAGGCTGAACACTGAACATTTGTCGACATTTTTTGTCGAGATTATGAAAGTCGATCACATAAAAGTCGCTATTTTTAAAGGTGGCATTTCGTACAATTTTGTTGATAAAAAATATCGACAAGGCGATAATTTGCTCGACTTTTTTCAACGCAATCGACATTTTGTCAAGTCGAGATTTCATAATGTCGACATTTTTTTAGTCGCCCAACAAACTGACAGCATTTTAAATTTTAAAAAAGTCGACCTTTTATTTCGTCGATCATTCGTACCTAACACAATTTTTATTCAGGCAAAGAATATCAAGGTTAAAACAAAATAAAATATAAATATAAATTCAAATATAAAATAACCCATACCTATAAATTCAAATGTGCAACAATAAAAAAGGCAAGAAGAGGCCTGAAAAGGGACTACAAAAATCATGAGGTTCCTGAGAACCTATGAACAGGGAAACTAGTTGCACTTATTAAGCACCATTCTATTGATTCAAACAAAAAAGTTATAAGCCAAGGAAACATTTTTCGTTGTCAACACATTTTACACCCTTGACTGAAGGCATCAAAACTTTAAATTCTAAAAGTGTCAAAAACAGATTGGAAATGCTTTAGAAACAAAACTTGTTACTCAACATTTTAAACGCAAGTGGAACTTACCCTAACTGAGCCATGGGGATACAACTTTTCAAACGTTCCTTTATGAGAGAGAGGTATAAGGTACCTAGCAGACAGCTACTCTAGCAGCTTTCAGCTTTTCACAAAAAAACATTTATTATGCAAGATACACATCAGATGCAGTATGTATGCGACTCAGTTTTGCGATAACAGTTTTGCTTCCCTTATCACAATCACAATTGCAATAAGTTTACTTTCGAAATCCCTCTGCTATCAAGTAGTCACATAACTTCTCGTAATCGTTCTCACTAAATAACACGTTCTCCCCGAAATCCTGGAAAATCATGAATTCCTTCTTCGGGATTTCGGGCGGATATGTTGGGTCCTCCATCAGAGCTTCTATAGGGGGATTTAGAATGCAGTAAAGAACATTCATTATCAAAAATTCCTTCACACGCTCACATTATTATATCCTCTTGCTTGGTTGGCTAGTTGAGTCCTTTTGCGCCTTTTAAAATGTATAATTAGTTGAATCGTTGTTATAAAGAGTATACGAGTAAACTGCTGTTTCTTATTCTCGAGTTTTCATCTTGATTCAGAGCACAAAATTTGGGTTAACATTACGTTGCTTAAGGATAAAATATTTTATTCAGCATTCACACACAACACAGTCTGTGCGGAGAGGACAGAATTCCTTGCCACACCTTCCCCCATTTTCTCGAATTCCTCGTCCTTGACTCTCTCAAGGATCTCAACCTTCTTTCAAGCTAGCGAGTAGAGAGTAATAATTTTAAATTCACTTTGTGAAAGCAGCACCGCGACACGTAGTGGGTCGAACGTAGAAGCAGAAGAACGTAGAAGTGGCGGGCGTGAAGTAGCAAGTGTTTGTTTCTTATTTATCTTTGAGTTTGCTATGTGTATTGTGTATCCTGTGGATAACGTTACCTAGGTTAGGATAACAATTACAAAGCACACAATTAACATAAACGAATTCATTCATTCATCGCTGCTGTTAGAGTATAGTTGGTTGTTATTGTTTTGTTTACAAAACGATGGAGACGCGCGCGGTGGACCGCACAAGGCAGAACTGAAAACGAAATGCAAAATGAGGAAAGTCAAATGCTTTGTTTGTTGTTTTTGAAACTTGAATATTGTTCAGAAACTCTTGATGGAGCTGTTTTTGAAGTTTATTCCTCTGCGTGTGTTGATTCAAGATATGTATGTACGCGTCATTATAAATGTTACTGAAATGGTTGTTGACTGTTTTTCTTTGCAAAGGAATAAAAGTGTAAATTCTTTTAGCTTGAACATTTAAAATTTCAAGAAAAAAAGTATAACCTTGAGTTTGTCTGAGAATAATAGGAACATAATACAATTGTAAGAAAGGTGTGACTTCTGACAGCTTAAAATTAAGCTAGAGGGTTTCGTTTGCTGACTAAAATAAGTTATACATAATTTAAACAAGGTTTTTCTTTGATTATTCACCTATAAATATCAATCATAAAAAATGCCACTAGCTACTAATTGACACTAAATAAGTGACACTAAATAAGTTATACATAATTTAAACAAGGTTTTTCTTTGATTATTCACCTGTAAATATCAATCATAAAAAATGCCACTAGCTACTAATTGACACTGTACCCTTAACGACAGTTGGCCGTTTAAACATCAATATCACTTTCACCCGTCACAAAAACCACTTGATGTTTCTTATTGTTGATGTTTTTTTGGTGCCAGCTCGCAACATAAACATAATTTGTTGTTGATACTGATAAAGTGCGCAAAATTAACATATTTATTAAACGCAAAAATCACTTTAAGCCCATAGTGAATTGCTTTTTCGCATATATTTACAAAGTACGGAAAATTAAAAAAAAAAACTGGTTCACTATGGCGTATACGTATTTTTTTTTTAATAATTTTTATGAATTTGTAAAGCTAATTTCGAGTAATAAAAACTTCACTTCTCAATAAAATCGATATTTTTTCTGCATGTTAGGCCAGACCTTACTTATTCGTGATGCCTTGAATTCCATTCACACCAAATAAGGTTTTCTAGACTTCCTTATTGGCATAAAAGCTTAAGTTTTTGCTTAGTTATAAATAACTTATATGCACTCCGTTTAGTCTTAGTCTTTTTGCGCCTTTTGTAAAGTTTATTGTTGCATATTATTACTATCGTTAACACTGTGATATAAAAACAAAATAATTTCCCATCACTTTTGAAGTTGACCTAGTGGAGTTTGTATCTCAACTATCATTTCAGCTTCGGTTTGGCCTAATAGAAAAGGCTTTCGAAGTTCCATAAGACATTTGTAAAGTTTATTTATGCATTAAAAGGAGAATATTATAGAAGCTAATACAGCTTGTATACGTACGTACGGAAAATCTACTTATAAACGCAATTACATTCGCAAATCTTTTAAAAGTTTAAGATTGTATAAAAGCCTAAAGAAGCCGATAAGAAGTTTTAACGAGCACTATTCGAAATTTGAATGACATTTAAACTTGGCAGATAGCTTCGAACATGGCTGTATAAAAGTAAAACACAAGTTCAATGAAAGCGCGAACTCCTTTACGTATAGTTGTATAGTAAAAATTACAAGTCTTATAGAGGTTTAACCGTTTAACTCAAACAAAAAAATAGAAAAGAATATAATTTTTATTTTTTGTATGTAATTGTTAGTGCATTTTACCTGAAACCAAGAATCAAATTTTATTAATTAATTATAGAATTGGAAACAATTATAAAATATAAATTATATTTTTACCTTACTAGGGATCGGACTCGGAACTTCTACGTGATAGTCCATCACTCAAACCACTCAGCCATCTTAGATTTAATTTGGAAGATGCAAGAACTTATTTAACTTTTTCCTTTTTTAAAACTTCAAAATGTTTCCGTAAACAAACCCAAGCTTCTTTTCGCGTGAGGAAACAAATATTAAAGGTTTATTTTGCAGTCCCCTTCCTTCATTTTCATTTTTTTCGTCTTAAATAGATACAATTCGATAATTTCATTAAATTAAAATTTACACAATGCTAGAGGCTAGACCACACTGAACGGAACTGCACTTCACTGGAACTACATTACTTACACGTATTCGTATGCGATATAGCTCATACAATTTCATACAAATAATATTTTGCCACGTGCGTCGTCGTGAAAGTCTAGTTCCGCTTAAGTCGTGTGCGATTTTCCTTAAATAACAATAAAAAACTGTCCTCAGCGAATGGTTCTCATCGGTTTGGGAGAGCCTTAAAATGTTAAACATATCGACTCTTGCATTTTTTATCGCGTTCGTTTGGGAAAGTCCAACGCGAAATATTCAAAATAACAATGAAACATTCGTCATCGCAGTCGTCTCTGATGGTTTAATATAAAGATTTGCATATCGCGTCATGAAGTGTCATTTATAGCTCCATTTCCATTGAAATCGCAGCGAAACACAGCAACTTTAGAAAATCAACAGATACACAAATGCTAATAATAACAAAAACGCGAGAGACCGGCACGTGTTTGTTTTTTTTTTTTTCTGTCAAAAAATAATATATTAAACTGTCGCTATTTTTGAAAATAAAAAATCGTTTTCTTTTAAAAAATTATTTTTTTTGCAAAGTTTATTTCAATAATCTATAAATGTATTTCGACAAGAGACACGTGAATCAATTTGCGGAGAACGGCATGAAACGTTTCTATAATCGTGTCATTTGACACTCATCAGGTCACGTCACACGCGTCGGACGTGTCTCAATATGCGCCTAGACTTAAAGGCGAACCATTCGGTAAGAAACCAAAACTTCTACCTGTCAAACTTAATTACCTGACGATAAAACTAGAGCACGCCTAGGGCTGGCCACGAGACGAGACGAGAGTGCCTTTTAAGCAAAAATTTGGACCGAATAATAATATTTATTTTCTTCTGCACATATTTAAACTATAACCGAAAATATTTCGTTCCAATAATCATCAGTTTTTCCGGAAATCGTACTTTCCGGAGACGAGACCTAGACGAGGCTTGATTATAGGAGACCAACACGATACCGAGACGAGACTGAAAATTTTCGATTTAAACGAGACCGAGACGAGACTTACAAAAGTCTCGCCGAGTCTCGTCTCGTGGACAGCCCTAAACACGCCCTACAAGATAAACACTTTATCAACAGTGAAAGTAGCGCTTTGGTTTGGGGGATTCTTAATACGAGTCCTTACTCTTATGACTTGCCTCACTAGGTAAGGCGTATTTTGATAACTTCAAGCCGAAAAAACACACGGCCACTGAAGCACGAAACAAGCTTTGCTCATTACGTGTGTGATGACACAATCATCTGTTTATGTTCGGAGAAAAATAATAATAGCCGAGTTTTTTAATACCCATTAATTACTCACTTTTAAATTTTATAAGCAAAACAAAAACAAAACAAACACTGAGTAGTCTGTTTTGTGTTTGCTTTGCGTTTAAAATAAAAAAGTTAGTAATTAATGAGTATTAAAAAAACACGGTTAATATAACTTTATTTGATTGTTTTCCTAAATTTTTCTCAAAAAGAACGACCAGAAATGAATTATCTTTCTCTCCACGAGTTAGACATTTTAAAAATCAGTTTTTTCAATTTATATAATTATAAATGACAATGCAGTTTTTTAAAAAGGCCTTTTACAAATTCGAACTTCTTTATTATAGATTGACATTTTCTTTTATTATTCTTTAGTAAAACCTAACAACTCGTATTCAATGAAGCTTATTGAAAATGGTTACAGAAACCTTTGAAAGGCAGCAACTTATATAAAAACTTAATGCAGCATTTATAAAGTGAAATAGCTTCAATCATCTTCTGTAATATAAATTCCAGAAGCTTATTAGAAAAACAGCTCGCTAAGACGTTTTTTTTCTTATTTCAATTTGGTTTTTTTAAAGAAGTAGTTTTCGAGCTCGTTACATGTATAAGAAATTTATTTCCGCCGAAGGCTCTCCGGTAGCTTTATAGAAAGCGAAACCTGCTGCGCATCAATATTTGTAAGCTAAAAGAAGCTGAATTATTAGTTGGGAGGTATGGGTATGAACTGAGAGCATTATATATTACGGCACTTGAAAACTTTTTAGACCATCAAAATTTCAATTTAGTAAACAAAAAAAAACATTTTTTTAAACTTTTAATGCTTCAAATATTTTGTATTAAGTTATTTGAAGTCCGAGTTGAGATTTCTATAATTTTTAAGTAAATATAAATACTTTTTAGAAATATTGACTTTTACGATCAGACTAAAAAGTTGTATGTAGATTTTTTGGATTTAATCTAAGAATCACAAATTTTGTTCCCGTTTTTTAAACTTTCAAGTATTTTGTTTAAGGAGAAGGGCTGTAAAAAATATCGCCTTTTAGGTAAACTTTATAGAAATCTTCCAAAGGCGTGAAGTGTAAGATTGAGTGAAAGGACGAATACATTAATAATAATGATATACCATAGGACATTCATGGCTATAAAAATGGAAGAATGAGACATTTGTCCAGACAGATAGTGTTTTCCTCCTGGTGGTCGACTACCAACACCGAACTCTTCACAAAAAAAAAATATTCTTCCCGGGATGCATTATTTTATTCATTTCATTTGTGCTTCTGGCTATTTCGATTCTTTTTTTTTGTCTCCTTTTTTTTCTTTATTTCCGGTTGAAAACAAATATCCACAGAAACTATTTTGCAAACAACTCAGACTCACACCCGTTGTGGGTATAAACTATATGCGAAATAACAACACGTCATGTTGATATGCGGCGCGGGGTAACTACATCCCCGGCATCCCTATCAGCGTCCTACACAGAATCCTGATGCATCCTGTGCTCAGTGCTGGAGCTGGGAATATTTGTTTACATGTTTGCATAGACACACAGCAACATCAAATACCTAAGCACCCGAACGTGCATCAAAGGATGGGGACACAGAAAAAGGACGATTTTGTTGCACATCAACACTATCCTGTGATGTGGCTGGTTTTAGTTGTTTTTGTTGTAGTTGTTATACTGTCGGAGGATCATGCTGCATGCTACATGCCAGAGTGAGTGATAAATGAGCAACTTCACTGTTGATGAGACACACCAGAGAGGCTGTTTAAGTGCACCAAAGCTTGCAGTTGCAGCCCTTATATTTTTATATTTCACTTGTTTTTGCGGGCATCCATTTATTTGTTTGTAGAGCGGGTGGTAGATTGGGGTTGGATTTTAGTTTACCAAACGGAAAAATCCTTTGAACTTAGAATGCATTTTTTGTTTTCTATTAAATACATTCATCGTTGAATCCGCGAGTCCATTTCTAAATTGCAATAGTTGCAGTTCGTCGGGCATTGTTTTGGGTTATATTTTATTTGACTCGAAGCTTAAGCCGCATTGTTTGGTGATGGGATGAGACGTGAGGCGGTCGAATGAGAGGATTTTTTTTTTATAAATTCAAATTTAATTTTATCTCCCTTGGGATGTACGACATTTTTCTGGTTTGTTGTATTTTTTTTTTTGTTGATATCTATTTTGTGTTCTCTCTGTTTTAGGGTGCATTTGGAGCAAAACGATTTTCCAGAGGGAAATAAAAGGACAAACGAGTTGGACGGGCACCGGATACACACCCACGGTGAAGTCTCGGATTAGAGTTTTATATTTGTGTGATGTTAAAAATGTCTGCGCTGAGCTGCTGCTGCTTTGTTCGAAAGTTGGCATTTTTATTTTAATTAAAAAGTTCTTTAACGGGCGTCTAGCCTGTGTTGGAAACTTGCATTTATTTTGTTATTTTTTTTATTTTATTTTATTTGAATTTTTATAGTTTATTTTCTCTTATCTTTATTCTCATATATAGTTTGGATTTGGAATGTTATTTAATTGACATCAGAGAAGGAGGAATGTTGTTGAACATTGTGCTTAACGTTCATACAAATAATAGGTAGGTAGGTATAAAGTTTTTGTGGAAATAAATGATGCTGAAAATTGCAGATAAAATCCAGTGCAGCTAAAATTGGGAAAGAAAATATGTACCTACCTTTTATATTGTTGAAGTGTGCATAGGTATTTTTTTGCCCCAACATCGCGCTTTAGGCACAGATAATATATTAATATACCCGATGTTAAGACTTTGGATATTTTATATGAGGTCGTAAGAACTTTCGTGTTTTTGTTTTTTTTTTTGAGAAAAGAAACTTACATTTAATATGGCGATAGCAACTCCAAATAGGTTACCTCTCACTGAAGTCTTAAAAAAAATTTGTTTCCCTATTTTGATTTATTTTGTTTTAAATTTTGTTAAAAGAATCTTAACGACAGACGCCGCAAAAGTTGCGTACTGAGTAGCGTATTACAGACAAAAAAAAAACAAAAATTAATCGAATGGTACTTTTGGGCCTCTATCGCCCGAAATTATTAAAAAAAGCATTTTTTTCTCATTTTAAACATTTTTATTTTTCCGTTGTTTAAAGGATAAAAAAGTGCCTGTTAGTGAAAGATCGTTCTTAGTGGACCAGAGAAATGATGATTGGTGCTATTGACAAAGTTGAAACCCAAAAAATCCAAAAGAGACCAGATAGAACGCGTAGTGCATCAGGTAGTCAAAGAGATGAATCTACTCTTGTATCAAATTTTGTCCGATACAGTAGAGCCAAAAGAAACGTTTAAACAAGTCAATCAGTCCATCCAATTGAAATGGATCAGCCACAGCGCTATTTATCAGAACCATCAACGTCAACATCATCAGGTAAGCGGAATTTACTTACTTAACCATCCATAGCAAGAGTTTGTGATCATGGGCTTTCCGTATGATAGCAGTTGCTTCAGCAGAACTCCAGGACGTTGGAATAATGGAAAACACTAATAAGACTCTAGTTATTGATAAACATAAAACCAATGTGATGATGTCGTAATTCGCAGTATTTATGTTGATGGGCGAAAAGACAAAAATATTACTTCCGAAGAGCATGTTTCCATTCTTGCCAGAACCAGAATCCATATTCTTAGGCCATATAACTCCTTAATCTGGTACAGGAAAGCAAATACGTAACTCTATCATAGATTTTTACAAAAACAGGGGATTTGATTTGAAAAAAAAAAAAAAAAAATTGTTTGCATTGGATGTGACCGCACTGCAACCAATACTGGCTGGAGAGGAGGCATAATTCGCTACATGAAAATGGAATAAGGTCACCCGTTACAGTGGGCAATATGCTTACTTCATGCAAATGAATTGCCACTATGACATCTCTTCACGAAATTAAATAGATCAACTTCAGGCCCTCGTAAATATTCTGGCTCTATCGGTAAGTCACTAGCTGATTGCGAACTAACTGATGTTGCTCAATTTTCGCCTGTGATCGGAAATGTACCTGAAATTGAGCAAAATATTGCTGTTCAATTAAGTACAGAACAAAAATATCTTTTTGAAATGTGTCAAGCAATAAAAACAGGTTACTGTTCTCCCGTACTAGCAAATCGACAGCCTGGGAAAATGGCACTTGCAGAATGCATCACTAGACCATTTGAAAATCTTAAAATTCTTGTGGAAAGTTTATACACCAGTTTGGTTTTCTATAAAAACAAACCGTTAATGGTAGATGGCCCGCTACATATTTTTTAACTCATATCTTTTTCACGATGCGGTTGCCAAACAACTTAAAATCAATTAGTTGATCCTGTGATTGAAAGAAATGCTTTTTTCACACATCCTGAAAACATTTTAGTGGCCATGGCCATGATCTTCGACGGAAAGGCTTTATGTCAGAGCCCATATACATCAAACCGAGTATTTAAGCCGCCAAACATTAAATTTAACGCTACGGAATACATGGACATAATTTTTTGGAATGAATGTCTAATTACTCCACTACATTGCCGAGCTGAATTTCCTGATGATGAACTTTCATTGCTGGTACAAAGAAACGAGCTAAAACGAGCTACTGGAATTTGCTTATCACACGCAAAGTGTCGGAAGATGCATCAAATCTGTGACTAAAGCAAGCCAGTGTGTTATCGGAGCTAGGGCTGGCCACGAGACGAGAAAAATATCGGTCTCGTTCTCGGTCTCGTATGACGAGACCGAGACGACACGAGACGAGACTGCTCTTAAAGAAACCGAGACGAGACCGAGTAGAGACTGTATATTTGCACCCAAATTTAAAGAGAGTCTAATAAATTAAAAAATCCAATTTCAGTTAAATATTTACTTTTTTCTGCACATATTAAAACTATAATCGACAGGTTGCCCGGAAAACGTTTTTTCGGAGACGAGGCCGAGACGAGACTTAATTATACGAGACCGACAAAAGTCGCGCAGAGTCTCGTTTCATGGCCAGCCCTAATCTGAGCAAAGCCGATGAAAGGACTTATAAGAAATAACATCCAAAAACGAAGCAAAATGACTTCATTTAATTACAAGGGTCAATATTTTTGTTTACTCTCCTGCAATGTAGATATATATTTTTTTTAAGTCCTTTCATGAATTTTTCAATTTTTTTTTTCAAGGACACTAAATTATGTTTTACTTAACTTTAATTTAATAAATCAACTTAATAAATTAAATACAAAAATTAAACAAGAAATGGAAACAAAATTATCTCTTTACTTTGTTTTAAGACTTTAAAAGTCGGTAGAGCCCCAAAAGGAAGTACATATACAGAATCTACTCAATAATACGCAACTTTTGACACAACTTTCGATAAGAAATTCGAATATTTTTTTTTTCATACAACGACGCGACGGGACAACCTATTAGCTAATCGCAAAAAACCTTAAAAGTTATAAAGGATATAATTTATCATCTCTAAATTATTTTGTTTTCAAGCCAAATTGAACCACCTCCGTTTTTTGCTCATGATTTCAGAAAATGTTATTTTCATTATCACGAAAAAGTTTCAAATTATAATCTCGCTACATCTGTATGAACCTAAAAATGACTTGAATTTATTTCTACTTTAAGAATTTAATAATCAAACTCTTAACTCTTTCAACAATAAAGCTTTTTGAATTTTCATTCTTTCCGTATATTTTATTAGCATTACTCAACCTTGTGCGCATTTAAAAAAAAAAAACGGGATATTATTACAGTACAGTAGCAAAGCATAACAAACGCAGCCTCAAGGCGTTAATTTCCTGCGTTTCTCGCATCCTCTCTATAAAGCAAACGCAAACCTGGCAAAGCCAGAAAGAACTCCTTTTTGCTTTGCTAAAACGTATTACTTCCACTAGCTTGCTCATTCAATATATAATCTCTGGTGTCTATGCCTTCATTCTATTTCTGTTTGATACCTATAGGGTGATTCCGTAGTAATAATATGCGCTACATTCGATTTTTCCCATTCCCCAAAATAGAACACAAGTTCATTTATCTCACATTCACATGTGCTATGCATATCATTATCCTCGTAAAGAGTTATTTTATCCTTTTTTTTTGTTGTTTTGTTGATGGCTTGGATGGAATTGGGATTGGGATCCCCTTTTGTTTATCCTTTTTCTCACTCAACCGCTTCGTCGTAGTCGTTGTGTTGTGTGTCGTATATCGTGTCGTTGTCATTGTCGAGGCCTTTGGGGCTAGCATGCATACTCCTAGTAATGATGTTTACTCTTCGCATATGAAAATGAGAGTGAGAGTCCTTTTTGTTTTCGACTTTGAAGCTTGAGGCTCTATAAGAACACACCTGTACTGTATAAACCTTTTTGTAGCAATCTTAATACTCACAGCCCCCCCCCCGCCTTCCATCCCCACCCATCCCCTATTCTGGTACCTGGAATCGGTTATCTTAATTACTTGTAACACAACTAAATGAAGAGTACTTTCCTTTGAAAGTTGAGATCTTGATATGAAGACTTTGAAAAGAACCTGAGATTAAGAAGCATTGAGATAGCACTGCGTTGCGCTGTCGAGAATCTTAACCTAGATTGCACACTTTTCTTCATCGATGAGGTCATATGCATGGCCTGAGTCTCGTGTGAGAGGTATAGAGGACTATTATAATTGTTATGTGTGCACAAAATTAGATACTATCTTTGGACATTGAATTAATGGGTCTATAGAAGAGACAAAAGAAAGTTTCAAAAGGAAATCATGTTGAATCTGGGACAATGTTTGATTAGAGTTTGAAGGAAATATGAGATTTCATATGCTTTAAAACTTTAATGATTAAAAAAAAACCAAAAGGAGATACAAAAATCAATGTTTAAGGTGCCAATATTGAAGAAAGAACGTACGAACTTGCTCTTATGGTTTAGGGCTATAATTTTGCAGACTTAAGGACGTACTATTTTGTTACTACAATTTCACTGCTACAAAGCAATGAATAATTTTTAACTCTAAAATGCCTTTGAACCTCAAAACCATAGACTCAGAACTTCAAATAATTCTATCAATCCAAAAAACGGTCGCAGTTTGTTGGAAAAAAATTGATTCGTCCTTTAGCTTAATTCGAAATCTAGTACAATGTAGAAATAATGAAATGTCGAATTGTAAAGCGATTCAAGTGAAGAAGTTCTCAAGTTTCTTTCATTTAAACAGGACTTCCGAAAGAACTTCTGGTAGCGAAACTAAGACTTTAACTAACGCTTAAAATCATACTAAGGACCAGTTTCACGGTCAGAAAAGTAGAACTTAAATGCCCAATAAAGACTTCAAAACTCCATTTTTCGCAGTGCACACTTAGCTGATTAAGTTATACATAAGTCCTCCGTGTTAGGTGTAAAAGTGACACTAACTCAGACTCTGAAAATTGCCATAAAGAAGATTAGATTAGATAAGATTTTTATTGGATTTAATCAAAATTAATTACATAATTTACAAAACAGAAAATCAAGAAGCTTGGCCTTATTGCCGTCTGCCTAGTTGACAAAACTTTTAAATATTTGAAAATAAATGCTAAATCAAAACAAATATGCATAATTACCCAATATTTGAAAATCAAAAAGAAAACATAAAAAATATAAATAAATTGAATAAAATAGTAACATGAACCTTAAAATCTTTCACTGAATATACGCTCCCTATAAGCTAAAGCCATTTTACAATATTGGTAGAGTTTTTTTATTTCGATTTTGTTGAGCAGAGATATCACTTAATTTTCCGTCAAAAAACTGGTACCGAAAGTAATAGTTCTTATCTCTCTTAGGATAGAACATTTCCCCATAAAGTGCACAATATCTTCTCTTTCACCTAAATTACACAAGGAGCACACAATGGGTAAATCTTCTCTATGAGGTATAAAGTTTAAATGGATCATCTCTCCGCGTAGCCTGACCATCATTGATATTTCATCGATACTGTTTTCATCCCGAAAGTAATTTCTTTCCTCCAAATTATGATTGAGTTGGGAATAAATTGCTCTATGCAGCGATGCAGTGGCGTTGTTTTGGGATCTCTCTCTGCACTCCAAGTCAACTGTTGAAATAAGCTGATACAGCAACATTTTCCAGCGAACAAAGTCAAAACTACCAAGACTTAGGTCCATACCACAGTCCATAGCTAGGTCCATCCATTTAGCATACCAACTTGATTTATCCCGTATGACTTGAAGCGCTGCTATCTTCGGAAGCCGTTGATTTGCCATCTTCATTACCTTAAGGACATAATCAATTTGCAATTTCAGTGTTCGAATAAAGAGCGGTCCCGTTTCCAGCATAATCACATAACTAGGCGTATTTGGTGGTAGTCGGAAAATTCGCTTTATGCAGAAGCGCAGGAGCTTCTCTACACTTTCATATTGTTTCACTCCCCATATCTGGGTTGCGTAAAATAAAATTGATTCCGATACTGCCTCAAAAACTTGAAACTTGCTGCTGTGGGCAATACTTTTATTAAGAAAGCATCTACTCCACGATGCACTGATTGCACTTTTTGCCTTTGTCAGCTTCTCCTTCAAATGCTTTTCCATACTTAAATTACTTGTGAAGTAAACTCCGAGATACTTATATTCCTTAACCACCTCTATGGTCTCTCGATTAAAAAACCATTTTTCGTTTGTCGAATTTCTGCCTCCACCGTTCTTAACAATTATAATTTTTGATTTTTCCAAATTGACTACTAGATTCCAAATCTTTCAGTATTGAAAAAGTCGCTTGATCATTAACTGAAAGTGTAACTTTACTAACAATTGCCATAAAGTACAAATATGCAAAAACGTAGGTGCAACTTATTCTGGTATGTGTTCACTGTGAAACTGGCCCTTAAAATTACAATTGAAAAGACACTTTAAACCACACCTAAACTCATATTTAAAACCACACTTAAAATCACCGTTAAAATCGGACCTAAACACATACATTTAAAATCACACTTAAAATCACTCTTGAAATCACACTTAAACTCACACTTAAAATCATACTTAAAATCACACATAAACTCACACTGTAAATCACACTTAAAATTACACCCAAACTTACACTTTCACAGTCGCAGTAGTGCCATTTAAATGCGCAATATAGGATAAAAAATGCAGATGTTCACACTTACCTGAATAAGTTCTACTTAAGTCCCCTCACACTGTAATTCACATTTAAACTCACACTTTAATTCACAATTAAACTCACGCTTAAAATCAGACTTAAACTCACACTCAAAATCACTCTTCAAATCACTTTTCAAATCACACGTAGAATCATGCTTAAACTCACACTTAAAATCATACTTAAACTCACACTTTAAATCACAATTAAGATCACATTTAAAATCGCAGTTAAACTCACACTTAAAACCAATCAGTAAAAATCACACCCAAACTCAAACTTTAAATCAGTTTTAGTTTTGAGTGTGATTTTAAGTGTAAGGCCAGAATAACAACTATCTCATGTGATGTGTTGTGAAGCAGTTTGTCGCTTTCCCTACAGTGTATTTCATGTCGTTAGAACCACATTTGTCTCGTGTGTAGTGTAACTGTTTGACGTATGAAGTTTATATGTAGAACGACAGCGACACGCCACCTTACAACACGACACACGAGACAGGTGTAATTACGGCTTAGGTTTAAGTGCGATTTTGAGTTTGAGTTAAAGTGTTTTAAATTTTCCCCAGCTCTTATAATGAACAATTGACAGGAATTTGCGACTAAGAAGGGTTTGACAGAATCTAACTGATGAGCCTCTGCCAAAAAAAGGCGAAACGCATATTTAGGAGATAAGGTCACTTGAACTGTTTAATTGAAAGAAAATGTAAAAATTTCGTTATATTTTATGTCTATCTCTATATAAACAATTTGCGAATGGGGTGCCTAGAAAAATGTTGTCATCCCAACTAACAAGATAACTTGTTTAAGTGTCTATACAAGCTATTTTCTTATTTGTGTAGCAACTAATAAAGACCTTATGCAAATCAGTTTGGTGCATATTATACAAGCTATTTCATTTCCTTAAGACCTTTGACCAAAAGTTCTATATAATTAAATACCTTTCCATGGAATTGCTCCACTAAACAAGTTATCTGACTTTTATAAGAAATTCACTTGCAGGTCGAATAAATCAAATGACTCACATTGTAAGGCCTTAAGAAGGCCTAGTAAAGCAGTTTATTATTTAAAAAAAAACGTTGCTTTTAATTTTATAATTTTATTATTGTTTTTATTTTTTCTTCCATTTTACCATTACGTTAGGGAGCTAGAACCGCTTTTATATTTATTCTGAAATGTACAGAAATTTATTTTATTTGAAAAAGTAATTTTTACTCACATTAAATTTCAGAATCCGGGGGTCGAACTCAGCTCGTCTCGATTAGTAGGCCACCACGCAACACATCAGGCCAATTGGCAATATACCATTTGCGGGTAAAAATTTTAATGAGTTGATACCTCAAGCCCAAACAAATCAAACTAAATTTTCATTAAACATTGGTACCCATAATTGGGTTTAAGAAAATTGAACTTAAAGTATCAATCGTTAAAATCTTTAAGTGTTTGAAAAATATATACCATAATCTAAAATGTTTTCACCTTTTTTATTGTACCACATGTTTGAAAAAAGTTCTTAGTTTTTTTTGTCAAGCAAATAGAATTGTACGATGGTAATGTAATTAAGATCTTTAACTATAACAAAGTCTCACCTAAGGGGACAATTAGGTATGTATAATATTTTATATTCCGATATGCAAAGTTTGTTTTCTAATTAACAAAATACAAAAGATATAATAAAACAAGGCAATAAATGTAAAAAAGAAACAAAATTCCTCTTTTTTCTTAGCTTTCATTTTTTATTTCTGTAAGCAAGCTATTAACAAAATGCAAAAGCTATATACATTTCAAATGGAAGGCAATATCTGTCACTTCTTGATTTGTATAAGTTTGCTATTGACAAAATTCAAAAGCTATTATTTCATTACGGAAGCAAACATAGATGTCACAACCAAAGAAAAATTCCCGAGATTTATTTAACTAATTTTTGATTTCCTTAAGTTTGCTATTAACAAAATGCAAAAGCTATAATGTTCCCGACGTAAGTCAATAACTTTTACAAGAAAAGCGAATCTCACTCATACGAAATGATTGATCATCAGTCTTGTTATACCTACAATACATACACCTATTTCAAAAATGCATCTCGTTTCTTTTTAAGTTTTAATTTAGGTGAAGTCGTCAATGGAAACAAAGGATAATAGTTAACTCTAAAAAACGAATTGAGGCTATTAAGTAAAATATGCGAACAGCTTTTTTTACTTTGTTGGACTTTTAAATTCATTAAAAAATTCTTGCAAGACTTCACTTTTGAGAAACTCAAACGAAGATATTTTCATGCACAAAATGGCAGAAGCAATTCTTATAGTTTTTATTTGTTTCACGCTTAAAAAATTTAGGTAGGCGTATGTTCAAACATTTATAATATGCCTTATAAATTTATGACAATTGCGTTCTTAAAAGCAATATAACAACACTGAATAAAATCAAACTATTTAAACATCTATCCGACATTTTCATGATGCGCGATTACTTTCTTAAAGAAACTGTAAAGGAGTTGTCTGTGATAACTTTCAGCTGAATGTTCTATAAAAGCTATTTTTTTTTCTAGCTTATGCAACCTATTTCGGCAGGCCTTAAAAAGGTCTCATATAGGAACAAATTTAAAGGCACCAAACAAGCTATTTTGAAATAAATAAATCGTTTAATGCTTGGCATGCATTATATAGCCTTAAAATTATTCTATGTCAGCAATAGCCTATCAAATTCTGAAAATTGGACCTTATACAAGTTAAATTGTTAGTTGGGATGGCATAGGGTTGCCACCTTTTAAAAGTCGATTTGTACGTTTAAATAATTACCTGACTAAGCATTGTGGTTCTAATAGCAAAACAGTCCTTTTTAAAATTTGTCTTCACCTCATTGTTCCCTTACAGTTCCCTTTCACACAAGGAAATTTAGTTGGTAGCAATTTTTAGCTTGTAGGCGAGAAGGGCGTAAGGGGAAGGAACAAAATCTCCCCTCTCACTCTTCTCGCCCACAAACTAGCTACTTTCTGGCAACTCAGTTTTCTTGTGTGAAAGCCGCTCTTGCACGATGTAGGCGGTAACGTTGTTAAGTACACAATCCCTGTAGATACTTAAATTAACTGCCACTAAACATACCGCCAGTCCAATACAGAAATAAACAGTTTGACCTTCCATCAATGGCCATCTGGTGGTACAATAAAATAAAAACAAAAAAAAACTTCAAACAAAACGAAAAGGAATTCCGATCCAAATCGCATCACGATTCATAAAACACAAACGGCATTCTTTAACATCCGGTTTCAATGGACCACCGCACAATACAATCGAACAAGTTGACAGGAAAAAAAAAGTAAAATCAAGAAAACAAAACGAAAAAAAAAACAACTGTAATTTCCTCCTAAATTAGAGTGGTAGAACAAAATACCGAGACCATCCGCATCCAACCAGCTAACAGCTGCAATGTGAGACTTTTTTTTATCGGTACCTAATATCTATACCAACAAACTTCCTAAGTGCACCATCAGTAATTCCAAAAATATCTTCCCCGAATGCAAATTGATTTAAGTTTCGCGCCATTTTTGATGACGGCTTTCCAAGAGCGTCACTCAGCCATCCCCAAACACCAACCCCCACCACTTCATTCTTTAGATGAAAAGTGTTACGTGTGGCACAAGCTCTCCAGCCAGCAACGTGCATCGTCTTGTGTGTGTTTTTTTTTATTTTGTCGTCGACTGAATTAAATCGCTCAACTCATGTCAAGCATAAATAGATTCATTACTGCGAAGCAGAAAAAGTCGTCCTTCCATTAAAGAGTTTATTTTTTTTTAACAAATTGACTGGCATGCGTTTTGTGTCTCCAAATCTAAATGGATTTGGATGGATTCCCAGCCAAGCTTCTCTGACGTTCCTACATGCCAGACTAGCACAGAAGAAGATTCTATTTTTGATGATGCGCTTCCTTGAGAGACCTGATGGATAATTGGCTAATTCTGGTGTAAATCATTGCTGCGTGAGTTGCAACATGACAGGCAGCATGATGCACAACGCATGTTCCACACTTTGATCATCACCAGACATACCATATATCCCGTCCCGTTTACAATGATGGAGGATGGCTAACGCGTGAATTATATTTTTCATCTTACCGACAAGAGATGCATTATAATATTTGCATAAAGATTTGGGAATCCGCAGAGGTGACAATGAATAAAATTTGTCACGAAGTGGCTACCAGTGATGCCACTTTAGGTTATTAATGTTGTTTCTTATAAAAAAAAAACATTTTCAGTTTTTTCCTTATTTTTTATAAGTGCGAAATTGAAAATGTGTCGTGAAAAAAGTTGTGGAACGTATTCTTTTTACTTGCGATATACATAGGTACTAACTATATGGTAAGTTATGGATTCGTAAAAAAAATCGAACTCGAGATAATAATTTTCCTAACATTACGATAATAGAGAACGCGAAAATAGTGGGTCCCGCAATTCTGTCTGTCTGTCCTCGCCCGTTAAGCCTAAACGGCTGGACAGATTTTCTTCAAACTTGGTATATAGTGTTTTTTTACTAACATGCCCCAGGCGTTTTTTAAATTTTTTTTAGGAACAAAAATAACGGTACCAGTCACACAATTTTTTTTCGCCTAAATGTAAAATAATATTTTTCTCAAAAACGGGTCCGAGGATTTTGTTAAAAAAAAAATCAAATAACTTAAGTAAGGAAATGCTACTTTTTAATATTTTTTTTATTTTCATAAATTGAATATTTTGGGTACCTCTAGTACAACCATTTGTTTGGCTTTTGATTTTCTCAAAAACTGTTAAGTTAAAAATTTTCATTTTTTTTATTTTAAGAATTCTAAAAAGTATAAACATTATTGTAAACCAAAAGTACCTTCCATACAAATGTTGAAAAACCGTTAGGAAAAAATTTTTTTTCTCGAAAACGGCTCCAAGGATTCTGATAAAAAGATGTGTGTTTACTGTCTAAAGTATAGCCAATATTTTGATGGAAACAAATTTTACCAATAACGGTTAATAACAGTACCTGTAGGGATGGGTCATTATTTCGGTAACAGGTATACAGTAACAGGTATTGGAAAGTAGCAATAACGTATTGATACTGCAATACAAAAGTACCTGTTACTGAAATAACATATAAAATTGATATTTCTTTTTTTTTCAGAATTGGTTATATCAAGAAATAAAACAATTTAAGAAAATTCAAGACAAACATTTTCTTCGGTACTGATATTATTGCTTAACTGTGATTATGCTTAAAAGTGATTTCAGAGGCATTGTGTAAATTCCTAAACCATTTCTCAATTCTGACTTCTGAAAATTTATAATGGTTAATGGTTTAGATTTTTTGGAATTATCTGTTTATAACTGATTTCAGACACATTGCGATAATTAAACTAAAAATTGTTGTTAAAAACTGATATTGCCAAACTGTTATTCTGCTTATAAGTAATTTAAGGGTTATTGTGACAATTCAAGAAACTTAGCAGTGGTTTTGCTTGTTGTTATTACTTATTTCCGATTCATCCTGTAAATTCAACAAAAAGTTGTTCTTTATTACTCACTGATTTAGCTTAGCTGCTATTCTGCTTATTAATTATTGCAGAGCTATCCGGGTGTCATTTTGTTTTTTGACGCCCGGGCGTCATTTTGTTTTTGACGCCCGGGCGTCAATTTATTTTTTGACGCCCGGGCGTAATTTTTTTTTGACGCCCGGGTGTCACTTTATTTTTTACGCCCGGACGTCATTTTTTTCGACGCCCGGGCGTCATTTTTTTTTGACGCCCGGGCGTCAATTTGTTTTTGACGCCCGGGCGTCCGTCATTTTATTTTTGACGCCCGGGCGTCATTTTGTTTTTGACGCCCGGGCGTCATTTTTTTTGACGCGCGGGCGTCATTTTGTTTTTGACGCTCAGGCGTCATTTTTTTTTTGACGCCCGGGCGTCAATTTGTTTTTGACGCCTGGGCGTCATTTTATTTTTGACGCCCGGGCGTCATTTGTTTTTTGACGCCCGGGCGTCATTTTTTTTTTACGCGCGGGCGTCATTTTATTTTTGACGCCCAGGCGTCATTTTGTTTTTGACGCCCGGGCGTCATTTTATTTTTGACGCCCGGGCGTCATTTTTTTTTTGACGCCCGGGCGTCATTTTTTTTTGACGCCCGGGCGTCAATTTGTTTTTGACGCCTGGGCGTCATTATATTTTTGACGCCCGGGCGTCATATTGTTTTTGACGCCCGGGCGTCATTTTGTTTTTGACGCCCGGGCGTCATTTTTTTTTGACGCCCAGACGTCATTTTATTTTTGACGCCCAGGCGTCATTTTTTTTTGACGCCCGGGCGTCACTTTATTTTTGACGCAAGGGCGTCATTTTTTTTGACGCCCGGGCGTCATTTTTTTTTTGACGCAAGGGCGTCAATTTGTTTTTGACGCCTGGGCGTCATTTGTTTTTTGACGCCCGGGCGTCATATTGTTTTTGACGCCCGGGCGTCATTTTTTTTTTGACGCCCGGGCGTCATTTTATTTTTGACGCCCGGGCGTCATTTTATTTTTGACGACCGGGCGTCATTTTTTTGTTGACGCCCGGGCATCATTTTTTTTTGACGCCCGGGCGTCATTTTATTTTTAACGCCCGGGCGTCATTTTTTTGTTGACGCCCGGGCGTCATTTTTTTTTGACGCCCGGGCGTCAATTTGTTTTTAACGCCTGGGCGTCATTATATTTTTGACGCCCGGGCGTCATTTTTTTTTGACGCCCGGGCGTCAATTTGTTTTTGACGCCCGGGCGTCATTTTATTTTTGACGCCCGGGCGTCATTTGTTTTTTGACGCCCAGGCGTCATTTTTTTTGACGCCCGGGCGTCATTTTGTTTTTGACGCCCGGGCGTCATTTTTTTTTGACGCCCGGGCGTCATTTTATTTTTGACGCCCGGGCGTCATTTTTTTTTTGACGCCCGGGCGTCATTTTATTTTTGACGCCCGGGCGTCAATTTGTTTTTGACGCCTGGGCGTCATTTTATTTTTGACGCCCGGGCGTCATTTGTTTTTTGACGCCCGGGCGTCATTTTTTTTTTACGCGCGGGCGTCATTTTATTTTTGACGCCCGGGCGTCATTTGTTTTTGACGCCCGGGCGTCATTTTATTTTTGCCGCCCAGGCGTCATTTTTTTTTTGACGCCCGGGCGTCAATTTGTTTTTGACGCCCGGGCGTCATTTTATTTTTGACGCCCGGGCGTCATTTTTTTTTGACGCCCGGAAGTCATTTTATTTTTGACGCCCGGGCGTCATTTTTTTTTTGACGCCCGGGCGTCAATTTGTTTTTGACGCCTGGGCGTCATTTTATTTTTGACGCCCGGGCGTCATTTGTTTTTTGACGCCCGGGCGTCATATTGTTTTTGACGCCCGGGCGTCATATTGTTTTTGACGCACGGGCGTCATTTTGTTTTTGACGCCCGGGCGTCATTTTTTTTTTGACGCCCAGACGTCATTTTATTTTTGACGCCCAGGCGTCATTTTTTTTTGACGCCCGGGCGTCATTTTATTTTTGACGACCGGGCGTCATTTTTTTGTTGACGCCCGGGCGTCATTTTATTTTGACGCCCGGGCGTCATTTTATTTTTGACGCCCGGGCGTCATTTTTTTTTTTGACGCAAGGGCGTCAATTTGTTTTTGACGCCTGGGCGTCATTTGTTTTTTGACGCCCGGGCGTCATATTGTTTTTGACGCCCGGGCGTCATTTTTTTTTTGACGCCCGGGCGTCAATTTGTTTTTGACGCCCGGGCGTCATTTTATTTTTGACGACCGGGCGTCATTTTTTTTTTGACGCCCGGGCGTCAATTTGTTTTTGACGCCCGGGCGTCATTTATTTTTGACGCCCGGGCGTCATTTTTTTTTGACGCCCGGGCGTCATTTTATTTTTGACGACCGGGCGTCATTTTTTTGTTGACGCCCGGGCGTCATTTTTTTTTGACGCCCGGGCGTCATTTTATTTTTAACGCCCGGGCGTCATTTTTTTGTTGACGCCCGGGCGTCATTTTTTTGTTGACGCCCGGGCGTCATTTTGTTTTTGACGCCCGGGCGTCATTTTTTTTTTGACGCCCGGGCGTCAATTTGTTTTTGACGCCCGGGCGTCATTTTTTTGACGCCCAGACGTCATTTTATTTTTGACGCCCAGGCGTCATTTTTTTTTGACGCCCAAGCGTCATTGCCTGCTTCAATCGGAAGTTCTATACTTTTATAAAAGTAAAAAAGCGTTAAAATTTGAAAATTATAACAATTTTCATGCAAATAGCTACCTATCATTTTTGATTTCGTTTATTTTTATCAATTAAAAATAAATTATACCTTACTTGTAACGAAGGAAAACTATTAGTTTTTTGTTTCGTTTGTGAGATACTGGGTTACCTCTTGACGTCAACCTAGCAGGTCAACTTTCTCAAAAATGTAGATAAATGACCTGAGAGTGGATAAATGTTTAAAAATAATTGATTGCTAATTTGTAATGAAGAAAAAATGTTACTTTTTTGTTTCATTTGCGAGATACAGGGTTACCCCTTGACGCCAACTTTTTTTATAGACAAACAAAAAATGTCAGATAGACAGAATTGCAAGACCAGCCGTTTTTCCGCGTTCTATATCATCGGTTAATGTAAGGAAAAATTAATATCTCGTGATTGATTTTTTTTTATGAATCTATAATTTACCATAAAGAACCTATATGGAGTATTATATCACAAGTTAAAATGCATACAAAATAACGGCTTATAACGGGTGTATTTTTTTCACCGATTTGTTTTGTTTTTCATAGACCAATTTATTGTAGCGTTAAATTTATTACACTAGGTATACAGGTACACACTACATTGTCACTAAGCTATAAATAATAACAAAAGATCCAATTTTATCCATATGTGGATTTATGCAGGATGTATGTATGAAATGAAGGTACATACATACACCAAACCCACATGACCAAGCATTTGCAGGTTTTTGTTCACGGCCTACATTTTACTTTTATGCTACAAATGTGTTGCTATTTACCTGCCGCAAGGCATATCTCGATGTATGTTGTTGTTTCGCTAGTTTTGTTCTGGTTGGCAAAAAAAGGATGCACATTGTTCTAGGAGGACATCAAACTAAAACCCATGACATTATTTAAAGCTGCTAGTTATTTTGCTTCTCTATATCCACTTTTCCATTGTATAAAGGGTTGGTACCATAGAGCTTAGCTAATCAACATCCTAAGGGTTTTAACTTTTTTTTCTGTATTTTAACACATAAGTTTTAAATCCTGTTGTCCTCAGGGGATTGGATCATTTATACGAATACTCTTCATTTAAAGATACACCTTCGTTTTCTTTTTTTTTTTTTGGTTTTAAATTTAAATCCGGTTACACATCTGAATTGAAGATTTAAAAAAAAAAGTCTGGGCTAATATTTATCCCCAAAAGTTGTTAAAAAGCAGACTAATTTGGATAATGGAAGCTTCATGTTGACATCAGAGGAGGACTCAACAAAAAAAAAAAAAACTTCATCATCAACAATAGCTCACACTTTCGCATCACTAAAACGATGAAGACGTGCATGCATATGTATGTTTGTGTAAAATGTATAGATGGCATCTCATCTCTATTATTCTATTATGATAGCTCTTAAAAATTTCGTCAGTATTTGCTTTGTTATCCAGAGATCTCTGTTGTGGAAAAGCGTATCGCTCTTATCCCAACATGAAAGTAGCATTTAATTACTCATACCATTCATGTGGAATGTAAGTATTACGAGTACGAAAGGGCTTTTACTGTGAAATTTGTCCTTTTTTTGGCTTTGTTTTTGTTGATGTACCTATGCAAAAGTGAGTGATTGATGTGTGCGTTGTATTTTGAAATCAGCAAGGAGAGTAGATTTACAAAATGAATCCTTTTACACTCATGTGACAGACGATAAGATAGAAATGCGAATTTTGTTTCAAATTTGTACGAACGGGTAGGTAGAGGTATGCTGTGCAATTAATTTTTGTCATGACAAAACACTCATACGACAAAATTTCCATGAAATTTCAAGAAACTCTAATGAATTCGTGAAATTCAAAATTTCTTGTTGTTGGCTAGAAACAAACCAACAAGACATTTAAGTGAGATTTAATAAATTCCTCATTTTTGTTTGTAAATTGAAGTGGTACAATGTACCAAATAGTTGACTCCTTAGTTCTTATACCTTTGCAAATCATAACTTCACATTAAACCTTTTCCTTGAATTAATGAGCAATTAAAGGAATTGAGAATCAACAAAAATCGTCATACTAAATTTTAAGTGGCGCCCGGGCCGGGAAATACATCAGAGAAGAGTTTCTTAAAAACTAAATGCGTTCGACAATATTTTATATTAACTCCTTTAACTTTCATCGATTCTTCACGAGTCATTGAAATCAATTATTATTAAATCCTGGAGTTGTTCCGAAGTAAGTTCAAGCCCTCTTCTAATAAATAAAATCATTTTCATCATTCTCTCCTCTCTCATTCAATACTTGACTTGATTTTCTTCAATGGTGTGTGAATATTTTCGAATACCAAAAAAAAAAAATAACACACCCAAAATTTATTCAACTACTTTTCCCTCATTTAACGACACAAATTCAATTAAGCTCGACAAGATTCTGCTTGCTTTGCCTTAAGTATCCCATTAGTTCCTTTTTCGACCTTATATATAGAGAACCATCATAGAGAAAAGCATGGTAATGTTGCTTCGGGAGCAGATTTTTTTTCATCACATTTTTTTTTGTTTTTATTTCAACAACCATCAAACTAACTCCCAGAGCACGTGCCAAATCAAATTTTCCACAATTCAAAAGGTAATTGCAGATTCCAGACACGTAGCCGTAAATCACCGGAGTGTCACACTCAGTGTGAAAACGACCCTCTTAACGGGGTTGTGATGGAACCAACCAAAAAACCCCACACAACAATAACAGAAAACAACAAGAACTATTTGGAGTGACAGTTAGCATCACAGAGAGATGAAACTTCTTATTCTATATGAGTATGATGATTTCGAATGCAAGTGATGACAAACATCATAAATGTACTTGAGAAAAGGATAACTATTTTGACAGTGCTGACATATAAACAGACACGTTGAGAATTTCATTCCACGTCTATAAACTTTACTTATATAAAATTTGTATTCATATTTTAGTACGTATAGTCATTTCCTAAGAAATAAATATAATTTAGGCTGCACAAGTACAATCACCGAATAGTGAAAATATTTCACGTTCTGTTTCACGATCTAATCCTTCCGTGAAATGAAAAAACGAAAACATTCAAAAAATCTTATTATGATAATTTAGGTAATTTTCGACTACCTATAGAAAAGCCGTAGTACCTGTAGTAGCCCGTAGCGTAATGGTTAGTGCGATCAACTGTCACGCTGGAGGTCTGGGTTCGTTTCCCAGCCTCGTCCACCTAAAAACTAAAAAGTTTTTTTCAGGGCTACTGCCTCTTGCGAGGAATTGACAAATCCTCCAAGAGTATCACTTGTCACGAATAAGTGCTTCTCGTCTAGCCGTTCGGATTCGGCATAAAATTGTAGGTCCCTTCCATTCCTGTCGACAGGCGCACACAGGAATGGTTGCGAGTTGTTAGTCACTAGGCCCTGGTTCTTCATGAGCCGTTGTGCCACCCGATTTATATTTTTTTATTATAGAAAAGCAAAGGAAAAATGAAATGCTGAGGGAAAAAGTATTATTTTTGGTAATAAATGTTAGAAACTTGGCTTAGAATATAAGCTATGGAAAACAAAGTCGGAAATTTCACGATAAGAAATTTTGTATGAACTTTCATTTTTGCTGAAGCGAAATGTCAATAAAGTGCATGAATTCTACAATATTTGTTTTGATAGGCCAATTTTGCAAGTTCTGAGTGTTTGATATATAAAAAAAAAACAGCTGTTGTAAAATTAATTTTGTTTTTGTAATATAGCGCACACTAAAGGGGCTTTGGCTACCCTTAATATGAACGAGCAGAGTGCGAGCGTGAGGAAAATAAGGAAGGATTTGAAAGGAGATACCGATGCACATTGGTTTTGAAGTTTTAAATACCAAAATCAGGGAGGGCAATAGGACCAGGTAAAGCATTCCACATTCTTGTTGTGCGACTAAGGAAAGAATCTCTATACTTAACGGTACTTCCCAAATTGGACTCAAGTGTGAACTGATGAGCATTGCTTAAAGCGCGAGTATTACGGTTGAGTTGTTTAAGGGGTGGAATGCAACTGACAATTTCACTTGAAAAATAGCGATCGAACAGTGAGAAACAGGTGACATTGTGGTGCGGTGGGGCGGTGTTCGAGGGATGTAATTGTTGCCGTTATTTCTCTATCACCTATCATCTTTAGAGTCCTTATTTGAATTATATACAACAAGCTTAGATGAGTATAATAGGAGTCCATATATGAGAATTGTACTTAAGCCTTGGACGAATAAAGACTTTGTAGATCACAGTCAGATCAGAAGGGGGTAAATAATTTCTTGCATCTTCGGAGGAAAAAACACTTACCAGCGTTTTTGGCGACGTCAAATACATAAATGTCGTCATTCTACAAATGGTGGTCTTTGACACACATACTTAGAACTGAGAGCTACTCGGTTTCCTCGATGCAATCGCCATCCATGAATAGCGGCATTGGGGTGGGTTTCGCTTTAGCGACAGAAGAAAGCATTGAGCCTTTGAAGCATTAAATTCTACTCGGTTTTTGATTCTCCATTGGCCAAGCTGTTGAGATCAGAATTTAATGAGCTTATCGTAATCTCCACATTCGAAGGACAGGGATGTGAATCTAAAAACGAATATGAAAAGCTGAGTGTACCTACTGTCGTCAGCAAAATAGTGTAGTGAATAAGAAGTTTTGGATACAAAATCATTAATGATAATTAGGAAGGTGTCGGAGACGGACGGAGCCCTGCGGTAGGGCTGGCCACGAGACGAGACTCTGCGAGACTTTTGTAAGTCTCGTCTCGGTCTCGTTAAAATCGAAAATTTTCAGTCTTGTCTCGGTCTCGTGTCGGTCTCGTATAATTAAGTCTCGTCTCGGTCTCGTCTTCGAAAAATACGATTTCCGGGCAACATGTTGATTTTGTAACGAAATATTTTCAATAATACGTTTGAATACGTGCAAAAGAAAATAAATATTTAACTTAAATTGGACTTTTTAATTTATTAGACTCTCTGTAAATTGCGGTCCAAATAAACAATCTCGTCTCGGTTGCTCAAAAGCCAGTCTCGTCTTGGTCTCGTCATGCCAGACCGAGATTGAGATCGAGACTTTTCTCGTTTCGTGGCCAGCCCTACCCTGCGGCACACCAGCATTTATTTTGTGGATTTCAGACTTGATAATCATTATCATCTCGATCTCGTTAAAATCGAAAATTTTCTGTCTCGTCTCGGTCTCGTCTCCGAAAAATACGATTTCCGGACAACCAGTTGATTATTGGAACGAAATATTTTCGACTATAGTTTGAATATGTGCAGAAGAATATAAATATTTAACTGAAATTGGATTTTTTAATTTTTTAGACTCTCTGTAAATTACGGTCCATATATACAGTCTCGTCTCCGTTGCTTAAAAGGCAGTCGCGTCTCGTCTCCGAGATCGAGACTTTTCTCGTCTCGTGGCCAGCCCTAGATACGATACCGTCCAAAACAACTTGTATTGAACGGTCCGAAAGGTAGTTTCTAATCCAGTGAAGTAGAGATTCATCGCTAACAAATGCACGCATTTTCGATAAAAGAGCTTTATCAATTTGTTCCAAAAGAGAAACCGAAGAATGTAAAACTTATCATCTTCATCATCAATTCCTGTAACCCCGATCGGGGCATAGGGTGCCAACAAATCGTCGCCATCCTTCATGGTCTGCAGCTAGATATTTTAACTGGGGCAACGTCTTTCTCTGGGTATTTGCTTCTGATAAGACTGTTGATTTCCATGTTGTTCTTGGTCTTCCAACCCACCGTGCACCTTGAGGATTCCATTCAAAGGACTGCTTCGCAATATCGTCGTTGGGTTTCCTCAGTGTGTGACCAATCCTTTGCCATTTCCGCTTTCTTATATCGACGTCCAGCCGATCTTGGCTTGTCCTGCGCCACAACTCCTGGTTCGAAATAATTTGTGGCCAGCGAATCTTCAGGATGTGACGTAGACAGCGATTAACAAAAGCCTGCAGTTTCCTCGAGATGGTGGCCGAGTCTTTCCAGGTTTCGCAACCATAAAGGAGCACGGATTTGACGTCGGATTCGAAGAACCTCAACTTAGTGCGTAAGGACATTTGACTAGACTTCCAAATTTGAAACAGGGCATCGAAGGCAGCACAAGCTTTACTAATTCTACCTTGAACGTCTAGATCTGTACCACCGTTTGCTGATACAGTACTTCCAACGTAATTAAACTGTTCGACCTCTTCAACTGGCGTCCCCTGCAGTGCTTAGGTACCAAAATGTAGAGATTCCTATGGTTTATAATAATGGCAACTAAAACTCATCAACTCTTAGAATGATCATCAAAAAAGAGATATATTCTTGCCTCCCTGTTAAAAGGTGTTTGCTTGGACGAAAATAAAGGGCGATTAAGTTAGCCATCGATACTTCAGAGTCTGCGCAATCTTCTCAAAAGATCATCTTATGTAGAGAATACTCTTGTGGAACCAAAAAACAACATGGTACCCGTACGGATACTGAACATCAAACCATACGAGGTCTTCTTCTTCATTTAACCGGCGATTGTCATGATCGCGAGAGGGCCACAATTCTCCCACTCAACTGCTTCACCTAAGGTTCCACTTGTGTGGTTCGCCGAGTTGACCTCAGAAAACGTCGACAGGCCTCCCGGTTTTGGATTGTTCCATGTCTGAGGCCAACTAAATGCAGGTGTCGTTGCATTTTTGTTTCATCCAGCAGTTTTTGCGCCTGCCTTTCTTCCGCGATAGTGTTGGAATGTCTTGTGATATTGCCTATTGAACTTCTAGCTTCTTCTTTGTACATGACAGTACCAGCTAAGTTGGTCATGCTGTATTTTGTCCAAGATGGTTTTTTTGACATGTAGGCTTCCTCGGATTCTCTTGCTTCCTATTCGATCACGCTTTGTCACTCCTGCTTCATGCGAAGCATCTTCATTTCAGTTGACATCAGTTTACTCTCATACTTCTTGTACATTGTCTAACACTGTGAACCGTATATAATCGCTGGATGAACAACTGCCGCGTAGAGCTTTCCTTTCAGCTTAGGGGGCATTTTTGTATTACAGAAGATGACAAATCAAACCATACGAGGTCAATCTCCGGAAAGGAGAAATAATTGGAAAATGCGAAACTGTGTCCGCATTCCGCAATAACAATAACTAAGATCACAAAAATGTACAGAAAAGTATATGGACCCTGTGGTTTTTTTTTTTGTTAGGAAATCAGTTGGCATTTTTGATTAATTGAAAAAGAAAGCTCAATAGCCAAATTTCGTCCCAAAATCTCGCTTACCTTTCCTGCTTAAGGATTTTTTTTTTAGAAGCATAGAACTTTGAAATTGAATAAAACAAAGATGATTTTTTAGATGATTTTTTTTAAATTGACATGAAATTTAGAAAGCTAATCTTCTGGCATTATAATTTAAATATGAGTTCTGGCATATGAGTTTATGACCGCCACGGCTGGCTCAGTTGAAGTCTAATCAGGAGGTCCAATTTTCGATGACTTTTTCCAACATTTGTAGCCGTAAATCGGCAATAACGCGCTGAATGTTGTCCTCCAAGTGGTCAATCGTTTCGGGTTATAGGCGTAGCCAAGCGATTTCACACAGCCCCATAATAAATACTCAAGCGGCGAAATTGCACGATCTTGGAATTGATTCACGGGTCTGTAACTTGAAACTATGCGGTATCCAAACGTTTCCTTCAATAAATCAACTGTGGCACGAGCTGTGTGACATGTTGCGCCGTCTTGGTGAAACCACAGCTCCTGCACGTTGTTGAATTCATGAACGAAAAAGTCAGTAATTGTTGACTGTAACATTCTGGCCTGCATGGTTTTTAAAGAAGTACAGAGCAATTATTCCACCAACTCATTCAGCACACCAAACAGTCAGTTTTTGTGGATGTAACGGTAACGGTGTTTCAATATACACTTGAGGATTATCATCACATCACTCCAAATACGGCAGTTTTGTTTATTGACGTATCCATTTAATCCAAGATGGACGATTATTACCCCGTTTACATGTGGTATTCGAGCGAGCTTCAAGCTCGCTTGGCCCGTTTGTATACCTGCGTTGAATTGAAATGAGCTTCAACCGACTCGATTCCACTTCAGGAGCGGAGTCGAGTCGAAATTGTTGATAAAAAAAACCTGGGTCAAAGAGTCGGTCTCGAGGATGTGTTGACCACGGTGTTTTTGTTTTGATAGCTATGTGAAGTATGTACTAAAATTCATTAAAGTTTAACTGTTTTTGTGTGAAATAAATATGTAGTTGCCATTCCATCAAATGTTATCTCAACACCATATCAACTCAACTTCAAATGGGGCTCTCAACTGACGTGGCGAAACACCTGGGTCGAAAATCCGACCCCAATCTAACTTGAGGTCTCGATTCTGTTTGTAAACGGAGTATATGTTGACCGTAAAATGGACGTAGTGTGCGATACGTATTTCGAACAGAACCATGATTTTCAAAATAAATTTGCACAATTTGGAAGCGTTGTTCAGGCGGCAGTCTGTTCATGTTGAAATGCAAATCAAACTTAAAAGAAATCACTTGATAGCTGACAAAATGGCCGCCAGTTAAAAAAGTGTTGCCAACTTAAAGTTCTATACCTCTAAAAAAAACACACTTTCCATATAAGGTAGACAGACTCAAATGAATTGTTCAATATTGGCAAAATGGCAATCTACCTTTTGAAGAATAATCTTGGCAAATTTCTAAAGCCTGTCAAAAATTATGTTTATTTTTTATGGTTTAAAAGAAATCACTTGATAGCTGACAAAATGGCCGCCAGTTAAAAAAGTGTTGCCAACTTAAAGTTCTATACCTCTAAAAAAAACACACTTTCCATATAAGGTAGACAGACTCAAATGAATTGTTCAATATTGGCAAAATGGCAATCTACCTTTTGAAGAATAATCTTGGCAAATTTCTAAAGCCTGTCAAAAATTATGTTTATTTTTTATGGTTTACAATTGTTTTGATGCTTTTAAAAGTTTTCGATTTATTTTATACTTTAATATCCGTCAAAGCAGAGTGTAATTCAACTGCCTTTATTTTTATACGTCATGTCTGTATAGATACGTCCAAATCCAAAAGGCCTTTATATTGTAGAATTTAATTAACTTGCCAGAGCAACATCTGGGTTACCAGTGTTTGTTCCGCCTATAGATATTCTGTAAAGCTCACAATCTGTTAGCGTCACTTTATCGGAACGTGCTACGGACACAATGGAAGCACTTCAATTTCCACCTACCTTCCGCAGGCTTTTTTTTTACAAAACGTTATTCCGTGCTATTCTCTTCGAGTGACACAGTAATTCCAACTACGTGCTTCCGCTGCTGTTGTGGATCCAAGGACCAGGACCAAGGCACAACAACGTCTACGTTAAGCACAACAATCACAAAACATAAATACGGACGGGCCGCGTCTATCTTCATATATACGCATACAACAAACTGGGTCGTCCTCATCTTCATCATCATCAACATGGTTCTTTTTCTTTCTCTCAGGTTAAAAAATAAAAGGAAAAGGACACAACAAAAATATTATCGAAACCTATAAAAAGGGACTTTCATTAAGTTTTCTAAAGATTCAATTCAAGATTCCTTCCGGCCCGGCCTATGCTTATGCTGATGCTGATGCCTAGATGGGTGATGGTTCCTCTTCCTGGTATCGGCATCAGCCTTTAGCAATCGATAGATAGTTTGTTGTTGTCCTTAATAATAAATGAATTGACTAAAGAGAAGCATTGCGAAGGTAGAGAAGGAAGAGGAAAGGAGGGGGGGGGGCGGTGTACTTGAAGAACAAAAAGTGTCATGATTCTTTTGACGGGATGAATATTCAATTCAAAAATCAACTTGAGATTTTCTTTCGTTTTTTTCTTCGTTTATACTTTGGATAATTGAGATTCTTGAATACGTAGTCGCTCGCTCCCATCTGCTAGATTCTTATCTTATGTAATTAATTTTGTATCCCTCATAAAAAAAAATTATAATAAGAATTAGCTGTTGAAATATAAAGGACAAGTTTCGAGTAGAAGCGCATTAGGCGTTGATGAGCCTTATCATTTATTATTTTTTTTTTTTTAGGGGGGGAAAAGAAGAATTCTATAATAGAAAATCCAAACCAGGCATCAGAGACAAACAAAAAGATGTCTGGGTAAATTTGAAGATAGGAAAAAGTTTGGCACTTAAGCCTCTGCACTCTCAATAATTTTCCAATTTTACAATCTGTACAAAATTCAATGTCCTCTTCCAAACGGCTTATCCTTGGTTTAGTTATATGAAATTGCTGAACTTTTTTTTTGTTAAGCTTGGGTCGCGACATAAATTGTAATTATTTTTCGTTCTTATTATACTTCTGACAGTTTTATGGGTGGGTAAATCTCTCTGTAAAAATATTTGAAAGTAAAAATAAAAATTGTATATATAAAAAGTCCATAGAATGGTGACTTTTATGGGTGTAGGTGCAGAATTTAATTACCAAAATTGCTGTCGAAGATATATTAAGCTTGATCGGCCTTTCAGTGCAATGTTTACTACTTGTTCTAAGAAGTAGACTGCAATGAATTTTAAAGGAGAGGTTAAATATTTTCAAACTACTAACTTTTTTCTGAAAAAAAAAAAACGTTGATGTAATGTAAAGCGGAAAGAAACAAAAAAAAATTGTTTTATGAAACTTTCACATATAGCGATATCGCGATTCACGCCATTTCGCGACCTTAGGACAAGAAGGTTCTAACTGCACTCATATCAGTTTAGAGAAAACGAAGATGGAATATTTCATCCTGTGTAACTTTTCTACCATAAGTTGATTCCAAATATGTTATAAAATTTGTACATTATACTGTTTCATGGATTTCGCTGCTTTTAAAAAATAAAAACTTTATGGCATAGTTATTCAGTAATTTATATTTAAAAAAATCGATAGAACTTTATTGCTCAACGATAAGGTACATAACCGTAGGACAAGAAGGTTCTAATTACCTGATAGAACTTTGTGTAACTGTAGTTCTGTAGTTCTGCATTTTTGATATGTTGTTGCGGCATGTTAGAGTAGTCTGTAGCTAAGTTTGCAACTACGAAAAAACCTGTGCTCGCTGCAGGAAAAATGCAACAGTAAAAAAAACGCTAAAATCACCCCATTGTTTCCGACATTTTCCTTTATAACTTCGCAACTTAGGAAAAACCAATCCACTTTAAACTTGTTTGTTATAAAATTTTCTACAAGATCACTTTAGTTTTGAATTCATGCATATTATATTTGTGTTACTAGCTAATCAAGAATTATAAAAAAATTCTGAAAAAAAACTAGGTAATTTTGAATCACTCAAACAATAGGTCAAAAATTGTCCAATTCTGTTAAAAATTTGGAAGACGAAATTTGAAAATTCGATCCAAATCGGTCAAATAGTTTTGGCAAGAAACATGATGGGTCAACTAAGTGCAACGAACAATTTTTGCATCATTGCTGTGGTCAAAGTAGGACACTTAACTTGGCACTGATTTCTGTACACGTAGCGATTTCAAAAACGAACATGTTGCACTGTATAAACAAACATTTTTTTCTTGCAGCATTTTTGCGAAAATTTTTCAAACATTTAAAATCGCTACCAAAATAACGAAAAAAAAATAAATAAATATTTTAACAATATTTTATGACAGTTAAAAAAATCGGGTGACACAACGGCTCATGAAGAACCAGGGCCTAGTGACTAACAACTCGCAACCATTCCTGTGTACGCCTTTCGACAGGAATGGAAGGGACCTACAATTTTATGCCGAATCCGAACGGCTAGACGAGAAGCACTTATTCGTGACAAGTGATACCCTTGGAGGATTTGTCAATTCCTCGTAAGAGGCAGTAGCCCTGAAAAAAAAACTTTTTAGTTTTTAGTTGGACGAGGCTGGGAAGCGATCCCAGACCTCCAGCGTACCAGTCGAACGCACTAACCATTACGCTACGGGCTACTACAGTTAAGACATGCTATGACAGTTAAGAGTTCCAATTCGTGTACAAAAATCAGTGCCAAATTAAGTGCTCTATTGTGTCTTCCTGTAGAATTGGAACTTCTAGATCCGAGACCTTGCTTTTACGTGATCTTGTTGCCTTACTACAACACAAGTCATGTTTTTTCAGCATCGTAGTCTAATGAAAACTCGATTTCAAACTCAGCTTTTGTGAACTTCAAGATTTTTAATTATAGTCAAAGCAATTTTTTGAATATTTGGCGAAATCTTTGAAGTTTATTATGAGTGGCTTACAGGTGTTGAGTAGTAGCACGTAGCGTAATGGTTAGTGTGTTCGACTGTCACGCTGGAGGTCTGGGATCGCTTCCCAGCCTCGTCCACCTAAAAACTAAAAAGTTTTTTTTCAGGGCTACTGCCTCTTGCGTGGAATTGACAAATCCTTCAAGAGTATCACTTGTCACGAATAAGTGCTTCTCGTCTAGCCGTTCGGATTCGGCATAAAATTGTAGGTCCCTTCCATTCCTGTCGAAAGGCGCACACAGGAATGGTTGCGAGTTGTTAGTCACTAGGCCCTGGTGCTTCATGAGTCGTTGTGCCACCCGATTTATTTTTTTTTTTTTTTTTTACAGGTGTTGACAATTTTAAGCAGCCTAATGAGCCCCATAGGAGAGAAATATTTATTTACGGACAGATGTGTTTGCTTTTGGCTATGAGCATTGTCGAGTATTTGAATGTGATAGGTACTCTCAACGTATAGAATATGGGTGAGTTTTTATGAAATGTTGTATAGCAAGGGCCATTATTCCTAGGAATACTAGGTTCTAATGATGGCATGTTTGAAAAGATATTTCGAGTAAAAAAGTTCTATCTACAACGTAAAATTCAACCAGGTTCTATCTACGAAATAATTTTTTTTCTTAATGGCAAAAGATTCTATCTGGCTATTAGAACTTTGTGAACTTAAATTCATATTGAGTGCTTGTAGATAGAACATTGTTGGCTGCAATTTCATGAATTATTTCATAAACGGAAAGAGAACGCAAAATTTGGATAGCGGCAATCGAAAGAGCGTAGCCTTATTAGTTCAATGCAATATATAACTCAATTTTGGAAAAAATGTCAGTTAGAACCTTGTTGTCCTAAGGTCGCGATTTTTTAAATTTTTGTTTGCATTGCTGCCAAATGACTACTCAAAAATCATAGTCGAAGAAGTGTTATTATATCTGACATTGAGTTAGTCATAAAAGGTTGTTTCTGAGTAAAAAGTGTAATAAATTCTTTTTATCAATGTGAAGCAGATTCCCGTGGAATTACTTACTTAACAATATAAGGAGCCGTTTTTGATAAGTCCAGTCTCTTTGTATTCACTACATATTTATGTAATGAGTTCATAATATTTATGTTTTGAGCATATAAAATGTATTTAATGAGTACATATTACTTGTATAGAGAGTACATACTATATTTGTTATGAGAACATATGCAACGAGTTAGTAATTTGTATGTAATAACTACATAATACTTCTGTTAAGAGTGCCTTAAATTACATACATTTTATGAAAGTACTCATTATTTACATAACACTATTAACATCCACTTGTTATTGTTAAGAGTACAGTCCCTTTATACTCACTACATATTTATGAAATGAGTTCATAATATTTATGTAATGAGTACATAAGATGTATAAAATGAGTTTAATAATTTTTTAATGAGTACATATTGTCTATACAAAGAGTACATTCTATGTTTCTAATGAGTACATATTTATGTAATAAGTACATAGAATACCAAGGAGAAAATTTACACACCATATGATCCTATACTATTTAATCAGTTATCACAGATATTCAATGGATTTTTATGTGATTAGCCAGTGGAATATTTTTATTCATGAAATGAGTACAGACAAAGACAACTGTACTCATTTCATAAACAGAATATAATGATGTAATGAGTCCATTTAAGATTTATACTTATTTAAGTAGTGCATAGAATATTCAATCACCATCAATCACACATCTTTACGCAATGAGTCTATAGAATTCTGTATTGATTACATCATGCTAACAAAATGTATGTACTCAGTATAGAATTCATAATGTAATGAAAGTTATGTATTTTCAGACATTTTTATGGGATCACACATACACACTGTGCTGAGTAAATACATCCCTCAGTGATGAGTGTACAAATAAATTTAGATTTATGTATATTAGGGTGGTCCTTAAAAGGATCATTTTCTTAATTTGAATGACGCACCCCCCCCCCCCTAATTTGTGATGAGTGTACGCTGAAACAATCACACAGGAAGTCAGATGAGCCCTATTTCGCTGATTAGTGAAATATCTCCCAAATGAAATAACTCCTCAAACAAAAAAATTAAACAACTCGCAAAATTTGTATGAAAATAGGAAGTTTCTTCAGTGGAAAAACTTGTTCCATGAGTTTTTTGGAGTAACTTCATCTTTAAATGGGGAGTTATATTGGTTGTGAAATGTAAATGCGAGATTGTTAAAAGCGAGATTTTGTTATTGCGAGTTTATGAAAAGCAGGTTTATTAGCTTGTGAGATTTCGTATTTCGAGATTTATAAAAAAATGTGAGATTTCTTTATTCGACATTTTAGTTTGCGAGATTTCGTAGCTTCGTGCTTGGGAAGTTATTTCACGGATCCCTGGTCCGCCTTTTCATCCTAAGACCTTCTGTAGAATAACATGCTGTAATCAAAATTGTTCGAGAATGTGTCACAAGCTTTGTGGGGACCGTATGGTAGTTGGGTTTAAATTTGGTTGTATAGTTTGATCTTCTCAGGTAATTTTTTGACAAACTCACGCGAAATTCCACTCAACTAATAATAAACTATAGGGATCAAATTAATCGCACTTTTGAATGCAATCCACCTTGCCAAGAAATTTAATGTAAGCACAAATAAATTTAGACTTATGTATATTAGGGTGGTCCTTAAAAGGATCATTTTCTTAATTTGAATGACGCACCCCCCCCCCCTAATTTGTTCTAAATAATTTAAAAAAAATCCTGTACAATTTTAGCTCATTGTATTAACATCAACGCGGCCCCCAAGGTGTCTGAAGTTTTATGTGGGAAATCCCATGTATTGAGCTATTTTCGTAAATCAAAATTTGAAAAATCTAAACTTTGGTAATCATTGATAAAAAAAATTGAATTTTGGAAAACATTTAGTCACTTCTGTCATATTTATAAAAATGTATCTGAAAAAAATTTACAACAGTTATTTCCCTACTTAAAGCCATTTAAACCAAAACATTATTTTTATTTAATTTTAATAAATGTTGTACAATTTTTTTTTTAATACATTTTGTTAAACAAGACAAAAGTTACTACATGTGTGCGAAAATTCAATTTTCTTTGTCAATCATTACTAGAGTTATGAACTTTTAAAGTTGGATGTACAAAAATACATGGGATTGTTCATATAAAATTACAGACATTTTGGGGGCCGAGTTAACGTTAATAAAATGAGATAAAATTTAACAGGAATTTTTTTGTAGTTATTTAGAACAAATTAGGGGTGGTATGTCATTCAAAATAAGACAATGACTTTTATAAAGACCACCCTAATGTAAATATATTATACTGCTCCTTTAAATTCAAAAATTTCAATTAAATTTCGACGCAAAGAGAAACACACATTACAAGAGCAAACATGAAACCAAATTAATGATCTATGACTAAACGATGCAAATAAATTATTCTTAGTGGGTGGTGACTTCCATAACCATGCCATCAGTACCCTCCAACAGATATATAGGTACACTTTTTCTCTAAAGCCTTTAGGGGTTGATATTATTATACCCAACAGTTGTTGTTAGAGTGAGGACTGAGGACGGCTGAAGAAGCATCAGACTGAAAAGAGTTTATTGTGTTAAAGTATTCCATCAAAAGTCCTTGAGCTTTGGAAAAACGCCTTCATCCCCCCCAAAAAAAAAATGCAACAAAATATAAAAGTTCACCCTTCAAATTGAATGTAATGCAAAAACTTAAAATAAAATAGAATTAAAAAAAAATCAACCCTCTGTTGCGTTAAAGCACAGAATAATCACAAGGTTCTATAGAGAAATTCTCGTACCCAACCTACTTATATGAAATGGTTCATAGCGCGGACTGTATTGTGTGTTGACTCCGCAGAGACTGATGTTATTGCTTAAAACGATATTTTTGAGTTGTAAGGGTGCAGTGTATAATTTGAAATCCACGCACATATAGCCGACACCGTACCGGTACGACCACGACGCGTTGCGGATGCTTGGGGGAGATTTACCCCCCATAAACTCTATGAGTTGGCTTTTGGTAATATAGAAAGTTTTGGATTTTGTGGTTTATGTTGGTTGCGTGTAGATGCTTTATGGCCAACAGGTTAAGGGTTACAACTTTTGGCTATGTTTTTTTGGGACAATTTTTCATATTCCAAAGGGTGAGGTTTGTTTTTTATCGCTGCATAGACATGGTTGGTTTATCTATGCCCTAAAGCCATAGATTTGGGTTTTCATGGCCAGACAAAACCCGACATATACATATTTATACTTAAGTGAAAAGCCCAGTCGGCTGTATGAGATTACTTTCAAATTGGTTGCAAAACAGGAAATAATAAAAATTAAATTTTGACTTTTGTGAGAGGTGAGTTGTGAGGGTAGTAAATATTTTGGGATCGTACTACAGAATTTGCAAAATTTTATGCTTCACTGCGCTTGTAAGCAGCTTCATAGGAATTTGATTTAAGTACTGAAAATGGGATAAAATCTTGAAAGATAAAAAGCCGAAATCTCGATGGAATAAAATGGGTATGGATGAAAATTTACAATTTATGCCCAAAAAACAAAATTTTTCGGTCACACTTCATTTGCGTTTCTGCAAGTTTAAGTAGCTTTTCTAGCTCATTTTAAGATAAATCCACTTTATAATTTCTTTATACATACATTGCTGATCAATTCAATTTTCACCATTTTATATGAAATGGAAATTGTTAACGACAATATTTCCAACGACATTGTAACCATAGTGTCACACAGGGGTATAGAATAGACTCTCGCAATAAGGCCCATAAAAAACGCTTTTGAAAACAATTATTTGATAATTTTTTTAAACTAAAAAAAAACATGTTCTGTTTGTTTTATAAATTTATGCACTCATTATCGTTCGTGGTCAGTATTTCTACCTTTTAGATCTTGAACTTGTCTTACAAATCGACCATTTATTTGATGCTGAAGACCTACAAATCGGGAAATCGATTGGCATTTGTTTTAAAATACATATCAATTTATTTATTTTTAAAGTTTTATGTCTGTCAAGTTAGCATTGAGCTGGCTTTAGACTTTCGTTCTCCGTTGTTCGGTGTTCGTTCTTCTCTCAACAACGAACAACGAAAAAAGCATTTACATTAGAAAGTTAAACTCTATTTATAAAATTGTTTATTTATGTTACTAGGCTTCTTGTGCCATTCAGTAATTAAAAAAACTTCGAAAATGTCCCTAAAAGTTGCACGACACTCCAAAACAATGTTCATTCAAACAGTTTTCGCATTTAAACACAAGTTGTTAGGGTAACAACGAACAACGAACACCGAAATTTCTGATCTGAGTTGAATTTGCACGTTCTTCATTCGTTCTTAGTTCGTTGTTCAGTTTTCTCATTTACATTTTCGTTGTTCCGCGAACAAACAACAACGAACACCGATGATAACACCGAAAGTCTAAAGCCAGCTTTACGACTTCAAAATTTCAAGAATCTAATAATTGGATTAATTATCGTGAATCTGTTGGAAATTTGTCGTGAAAGAAAAAATTTTGTGCCATTTTTATTTTCTGAGGAAAAATTCTGCCGAGGTTCTTTTTTTTTTACAAAATTCTGCATTTCCAAACTCTGCTTTCAAAATTCTGATTTAAAAGTTCTGTTTTTCAAAATTCTGCTTTACAAAATTCTGCGAATAATAAAAAAACTTACTTGCTTTGTTAAATAGTATATATGCTCCTTCAAGAGCTTTAAGACTAAGGCCATTATTATTTAAAGTTCCGCACAGAACTTGTTGTAGATTACGTGAGCCTTTAAGCCGTTGTTCTAAAAAAAATCGTATCTTAAGCGAGTAGAAAATAATGTTTGTTTAATGTTAAATCGCATCGTTACTTATATTCTTCAAAAAAAAAATCAGAATAAGCTGAATTTTATTTTTCTACATTTTACTTATAAATATTTTGAAAAGCAGAATTTTGTAAAACAGAACCGAAAAAAAGCAGAATTTTGAAACCAGAATTTCGACCGGCTCCCATTTGAAAACATATAAGGTCCGATCCTTTACTGTCAGATCTTGGAGAGCAACGTTCATATATTCTCAAAAATATCATAACTGTGCCAAAGTACGGGAACGCAAATTCAACCAAATTCCGTATTACCTAATGTGCTGGACAAGTAAGGCACGATGTTTGGCTTTCATTCTTTTGCTATCAAATTGACATTTTGCTGTGCTGTGATTTTCAGTCCGAAGTAATTTCTCGGACTGAAAATCACAGGTAGGGGAAATTATTTACTCTCTCGTGAGCGTTGTTTTTTTGTAAAAAACTGTCAAATTATTGAGTACGGGAACGGCTTTGGACTGAAAATCACACAAATGCACAGAAAATCACAGAAATTTAAAGTAAAGGAACGGACCTATAAAAAATAAACTTGCTATAATCTATTATAATTAAAACTGTTCTATAGATTAACGTGTAGGAAGTTTGTTCAAAAGCGTTAAAGTCATTTTCGAGAAAACTTCATACAACCAAAATCGTTGTTTGACAGCTAAACCCGTTTAAGATTATCTAGACTAGTGCAAAAAGATCGCGCACTGTGTTTAATCATTTTAAGAGTACCAAAAACCCTTTTGCTGTGCGCTTTATATATATATAAACAACACAAATGTTTGTGAACAACAAGAAAAATGTTAAAAAAAGCCGACTAAAATTCGACTCATGCTTGAAACTGAAATAATAACCGGACACAATAAATTATTTTGTGGTTAAAACGTCTTTTGTTTAAGAAGAAAAAGTACCTATTACAGTTTCAATCAAATCAATCATCAGGGTTACAGATGTTTAAAAAAAAAACTGATTTGCATTCTACCGTGCGTGTCGTCGGGCGATTTAACTGATGGCTTAAAATTGTCTACTTTGTTTAAATTAGGGCTGGCCACGAGACGAGACTCTGCGAGACTTTTGTAAGTCTCGTTAAAATCGAAAATTTTCAGTCTCGTCTCGGTCTCGTATTATCAAGTCTCGTCTCGGTCTCGACTCCCACTTTTTAATTATTGGAACGAAATATTTTCGATTATAGTTTGAACCAGTGCAGAAGAAAATCAAAGGGCACGGTAGTGCCCAGCCAAGTTCTGGCACTACACCCTTTTTACAGGATCAAACTCAGCGATTTTCGACCCCCCTCTAACTTCAGTACCAATAAAGTCAGAAACTTCAAACTCGCAGCATTTGCTAAGCTCACCAGGTTTAGGCAACTCACCAAATTTCAATTCTTTAGAATTAGTGCCTCCCGAGTTATAAGACTACAAAAATCGCAAAAACCGTAACTGACTGACTGACTCACTCAGATCATCAGATCATCAAAATTATGGAGCACTTCCCGACATCGTAGAATCTTGTAATTTCACAAAACGGTAGGCCCTGTTGTGTTTACAAAGGAAAAAATAGAAAATTTAAGTTAAGTTTTAAATTTAATTATTTGGAGCATTTCTAATTGCCGTGGAATGCTGAAATTAAGTACAGCGATAGGGCATAAGGTGCAGGCAAAGGCAAAATTTGCGGTTTTACATTCAGGGACATTTGAATAGAATTGATATCAATTATGAGGAGCACTTCTGATTGTCGTAGAATGATGAAATTTGGTAAAACGGTAGGGCTAGAAGTGCAAGCAAATGCAAAATTTTAAAATTTGAAATCTTACATTACAGAAGGCGTGGCATCCGCCCATTTTCGCAGAATTGATATCAATTATATGGAGCACTTCTGGTTGTCGTAGAATAATGAAATTTGGTAGACTGGTAGATCATGTGGTCAATACAAAGGAGATATTGGAACTTCTTAAATTATCCATTTAGGTGCGTTGCACCCGGCCTTTTTCTAAAAATTCATAACAACTATGTAGAGAACTTCTGATTGTCGTAGAATAATGAAATTATATAGAGCAATGGGACTTGACATGCACGCAAAGGGAAAATTAAAAATTTGAGCTTTTTCATTCAGTGGGCGTGGTAACCACCCATTTTCACAGAATTAATATTAAATATATTGAGAACACTTCCGATTGGTACAGGATTATGAAATTTGGTAAAGTGGTTCCTTTTTTAGGTGTATACAAAGAAAAAGTTGAAATCATGAAATGATTCATGCAGGAAGGTTTCATCCACTCACTTTTTATCAATTATTATCATTTCAATGGCGCAAGTTGGTAGAGGGGTAGGACTTGTAGTACATAATAAAGGCATAAATTAAAAACTTACTTTGCTTATGAGGCTTTCATTGAGCGTTTATTCCATCCACTTTTCCTGATAAAAAAACCTTTGCAAAAAGTAGTGAAATCACAACAAAAACATAAATGTTAAAAAAGTAGCCAAGTTCTTCTATACAAAAACCTTTGCGTAATAAGTCAGCCGTAAAAAATAATGAGAACTAAAACTACGCCAAGTTCTAAGTTTATTAATGTTAAATATCAAATATTTCAAGTGCAGTAATAAGGAAGAACCTCAAAATTATCAGAGAAATCTGTTGTTAAATGATTACTGACTTAAATTGAGTTGGTTGACTAGTCAAGTTTTCGTTTCAAAATTGAGTAATTAGGTAAATAAAGAAAACTTGCATAATAAACCAACTCAATTTAAGTCAGTAATTATTAAATAACAGATTTCTTTGATAATTTTGAGGTTCTTTCTTATTACTGCACTTGAAATATTTGATATTTAACGTTGATAAACTTAGAACTTGGCGTACTTTTAGATCTCATTACTTTTTACGGCTGACTTGTTACGCAAAGGTTTTTGTATAGAAGAACTTAGCTACTTTTTTAACATTTATGTTTTGGTTGCGATAAATATTTAACTGAAATTGGATTTTTTTTTTAAATTTATTAGACACTCTCTGTAGATTTTAGTCCTATACAGTCTCGTCTCGGTCTCGTCTCCGTTGCTTAAAAGCCAGTCTCGTCTCGGTCACCGAGATCGAGACCGAGACTTTTCTCGTCTCGTGGCCAGCCCTAGTTTTACTCTAAAAATGTTTTATAAACTTTTTGTTCTTACCAGGTTTTTACACAACCCACAGAAAAATGTTGGTATTGAATACATTTGCCTTCGAAAACTGAGGTCAATCTTTCAGCGAGGAAAGGTCCATTGCTTTTTTGCTTTTCTTTTAAATCAGTCCTCTTTTCCTCCTTTAAAAAAGAAACAAATCAAAATAGAAAGAAGCAATTAAGCTTGTAATTGAATTTCAACCACTTATTAGTGCGGTGTTCATTTAAAACCGCAAAAGAACTTCAATCTATAGCTACTTGCCCATTAGGGAGAAATAAAGAGGGGACAGCTATTGGTTGAAAAAAAATCTAATCACTTTGATTGAATGTGAAAGAAGGACGATTTATCCATCCAATCCAGAGATGGTTGTGGTTGGTAGGGTTTTACTTTGTTATTTTTTTAATTTGGGTTAATTGCTCCTATAATACGATGTCTAGCTAGCTTATGTATATAGAGTGTGGCTGTCCACAAGATAAATGAGGCTATTATAACCTCAAAGATTAAATAAATGATTTTCCTTCAAAATATAGAATGATATTCTAAGTAAAATTGTTATGATAGAGAATTTTTCAAAGAAGCTTTCTGTCCTACTAATTTAAATCGATATTCTTCTGGGAAGATGGTCTTAAGGTTTAGGTTCTAGAAACTATAAGAATGCATCCTTTTTGGAATTTTGTGTGTTGATTGAATTGAATTTTGAATAATTCTTATTTAATACTGTATCCATCGTGCCTGTCTTCTTCCTGGCAAAGTTCCCAGAAGTTCTTCAAACAGACAAGTAGGTATATAATCATAGAATAGGTAAAGTGAAATGATGTTGAATAAATCACTTTGGAAATTTAAGACGAATTTTGCTGAATCATTGAATAATTTGTATCGAGAATAATAAAACACTACATAGAATGTTGGTTTGTGGTTTGGTTCTACATCTACATTTTTGATGTTTGAAGCATGTTGCTTGAATTCACACACAAGGCAACAGTATACAGCATAATGGAGCATGTACGAGCAAATATATATGTTAGGTGAAAATTTGCCTAATTAAAGTTTCAAATAGAATGAATTTTATTTGAATTTCAAATTTTAATATCGAGTTACTTCTTTAATTATCTCTATCTATCTGGATCCAGAGAATTTTAATTTCTAATCCTTTGTTCTTTCAATCATTAAATGTAATTTGAATAGTTTTTGTTCATAAAAAGGATGAAGGAGATTCCATTTCAAAAGAAATCATTTTTAAATGTTATTCTCTCTTATTTTAAATAAATATAAATTTCTGAAAATGTTAAATGACATTGTTCATTTAATGCCATGATGTTAAAAGACGAAAGACTTAATGGAAAGGACATTAAATAAGCGATTCAACAATATATAAGGACACCGATGATGAAGGAAAATTGCAGCAACACAAAATAAAGAAAAACCTAAAAACACCATCGAATACGACTTTTGTCGCTCTACTTTCCAAGATTTGTTTTCCTATCATTTATTTAACTTTGTTTTTTTTTTATTTATTTTTTTTTTCCTGTCCATTGTTCGAACCCAGAGAGAGAAAGAGAGAAAAAGTTAATCAAAAAGTCCGTCGAAGTCCCTGTTTCTTGAAAGTCCCTATTTTGTAACTCTGCAACGAGAGCCATGTAATTGTTGTTGTGAACCAATTTTCTACTTCATTTTTATGTCAAGCTGTAGTATAGCTCTGGCTTCTGGCTTTTTGTTTTGCATGATGTTCCTGATGACTGGATGCAAATTAATCTGAAGTAAACAACAAGTTATAGGGCAGGTAGTGCATTTCTGGGCTTATAATGGGGGTACCTACATAAAACAAGGATCGTCAGCTTGACCTAGTTGCAAAGAAAAGTTGAAATTAATTTCTTTTTAGCAAAGATGGAAATTTATTGAAAGAGTGGAGCTCTTGAGTCCTGATGAGGACAATAATTTAAGTAGCATTTTTATCATTGAAAAAAAAATGACAACAAAATGTTATCAGAAAATTAGGTCAGTCGTGGTCGTTGTGGTAGGCAAATGGGGATAGGCAAGCGTTCCAAATTGTTGTAGGAAAATACAAATTATGTCAGACATTTTATATAGTTAAAAAAAGATTTTCCTTTTTTCCCACGAAGATTTTTCACGAAGATTGTATTTTCTTGGCTCTATGTTCAAAGTTCAATGAGTAATTATTGTAATATTGTGTAGTTTTTTCTTGGTACTCCTATCCGATAATTTTGATACCTCTGACAATTTTATTATCTGTACAAAATTTTGAACTTACTAAGTAACTTTTTCAGTTAACTTTTCTTAAGGTTTTCTATATGCTTGAATTAAATATTACTATTTACCTATAAGGTCATTCAAATAATATGCGACAAATAGTTAGGTCATGTAGATTGGGGTAATGTAAGATAACAATTGTATAGTTTAGGCAGGATGGGGCCATTTTATTAATTTCGAAATAAATTATTAAAAACCAACGGAAAATGTAATCACATGATGTCAAAGCTTCTGTAAAAGCCACAAATGTCACTTTTTTAAAATTAAATGAAATAACTTGAGTCAATATTGTGAAACTAGGTGACTGGCCTATTTTCAAACTAAAATGTGAATAACTCTTACACAGATTTTTTTTTGTACAGAATAAATATTTTTTGCTATACCTACTTGAATCAATCTATACTATAAGTACGGTTAGTTTTATAGGCTAATCAGTTGTCTAGTTTAATTATTAAAAATCAAAAATGGGATGGAAAAGCCATCCTGCCCTGCAATATTAGGTGACTTTGGCCGGTCAAACATTTTCCTTATTTTCTCATTAAGTAGAAGCATTTTCTTACACTTAGTATTACACTTAGTATTTTTTGGTATGAACCTGGAATTCATTGTAATTTGTGCGATTTGTCGAATTGAAAATTTTGACATATCTTCACGTTTTGAGGTCTCTAGAATCAGAATCCCACGCTATTAGAAAGATGTCTGTATCTGGGTATATAGATACTTAAGTTTGGGGTTACCTTTTTCGTCCACTATATCTCGAGAACGGAAAAAGATATCGATTTCGGACTAATTTAGTTCTGCACAAATAATAACGTAATAAACAAATTTAAAATAAAATCAATGGGCTCTTTTAACTTGCGATAGGTAAGGTACTATATTATGGCCAGTTATGGATTCGGAAAAAAACAGAACTCGATACAATAATTTTCCCTAACATTAAGATGATAGAGAACGCGAAAAAAGTGGGTCCCGCAATTATGTCTGCCTGTTTGTCCTCGCCCCTGTAGCCTAAATGGCTGAGGGGATTTTCTTCAAATTTGGTATTTTTTGGCTTGTGACATATTTTTTAAAATTTTATTTTTAGGACCAAACATAACGTTACCTGCCATACAATTTTTTTTCTTCAAATAGGAAAATGATGTTGATTTCAAAAACGGGTCCGAGGACAGCCATTTTTTTTGTGTTCGATTTCCTCGTAAACAGTTAAGTTGAAATTTTTCATTTTTTTCTATGGTAAATCTTCTAAAAAGTATAAACAATATTGTGAACCAAAATTAAAAAAACAATTGTTTGAAAATTAAAAAATAATCAAATATTTTTTTTTTTTGAAAACATAATATTTTGATAACGACTTATGGTCAATATTTGTAAAACTAGGTGTAAAATAACTTTTATAATTTTGAAGAATACTTGAAAAATCATGTTTCTAAATTCAAAAATATCGTTACCTTCCATAGAAATGTTGAAAACCCTTTAAAAAAAACTTATTTTTCTCGAAAACGGCTCAAAAAATTTTGATAAAAAGATGTGCGTTTACTATTTAAGCTATGGTCAATAGTTTGATGAAAACAAATTTTAGAATATAGAACCGATATATTTTAGAAAACAGAACCGATTTTTTTGTTTTCAAATTTCTCGTTGACAGCTGCTCCGATTTTAAACAAAATTCAAAATTCAAATAATTTTGCATTTATACAAATTTTCGAAAAAATAATTTTTGGATTTTTAAAAAATATTGAATTTTTTTTGAACATTCAATATCTTGAAAACGGACTAATGATTATTTTTTTTTATTTTGTCTATTATTAAATATTAAATGTTGACATACCAGATTTTATTTTTTGAAAATGTGCAAAAAAAAAATATACCTATACAAAAGAGTGTCCGTTATTTCCCAAACTCATTTTTTTGGATAGCACACCCCGTCAATCGAAAGTTTATGCCGAAAGAAAAAATTACTGACCAAAAAATTTTTTTTCCGAGGTCATTAACCCGTACCTCTAAGGTCATACTTTTCCCATACAATTTTTAAAAGGACCGATAAGTCAATCCGAATTTCTAAAAAAATTTAGAATAACTGTTATTTTTTTTTTTATTTTAGTAATTAAACAAACGAACTTCTTTTTCTCGTACAAGGTTAATTTTTATTATAAGTAAACGTTTTCGAGAACATTCATTCTCATCATCAGACTAAGCAAAACTAAAAAATTATTTATGAAATAATTTGTCAAATAAGAAAATTAAATTGTTTAAAAAATTTGTTTAAAGTAGGTACATATGTTTAAGTAATAAGTTATTAGAAGAAAAGGAAAGAGAACGGTAAAAGTTCGTTTGTTTAATTACTAAAATTAAAAAACTCGTGCAGTAGTTCCACAACGTAATTTTTTACGTGTCTACAATTTAATAACTGTTATAGTTCCAGAGAAAAAAAAAATAAAATGTGAAAAGTGTAAAGTTCCCGTACAAATTTGTATGGGAAAAGTATGAAACGTATGGTCAATAATTTTTTCTTTCGGCATAAACTTTCGATTGACGGGGTGTGCTATCCAAAAAAATGAGTTTGGGAAATAACGGACACCCTACTATACACATATATAAAAAATTATTTTTTTAAGAAAACGGCTCCAAAAATTAAATAATTTTTGATTTTTTTATTTTCGTAAATTCATATTTATAAATCAAATAAGAAATTAAAAAAATAAAAATATTTAATATTTTGAAAAATCGAAATAAATTATTTATAATTCTTTTCATTTTTTTTTTTAAGGAGTTTTTTTTTAAAGCATATTTATTAACTTAAAAAATCGAAATAAATTATAATTTAAATTTTTTAACAGATTTTTAAATGCAGTTTTTAAGGGAACAATAAATCAATCAGAATTCCCAAAAAAAAATTGGAATAACTGCTATGTTCCAGAGAAAAATAAAATAAAATGTGAAGAGTGTAAAATTCCCATACAAATTTGTATGGTAAAGGTATGACCTTAGAGGCACGAGTTAACGACCTAGGTCAATAATTTCTTTTTTTGGCATACATTTTGTATTGACGGGGTGTGCTATCCAAAAAAAAGAGTTTTGGAAATAACGGAAACCCTATAATCTGTTCTGTTTGTATTTTCAGTACAGGCCTTATGGGAGAGCTTTTTCAAACATACACCTGCTGGCTGGTGTTTGCATTGCACTCAACTTAAGAAATTGCCTGTGAAATAAAAATCAGAACCCCTGACTTCCATTGAAATTGTTTTTGTAATATTCCTTAAACCCACGTACATCCCATAATGACCTGTCTGCTCCGTGGTTGTGAGGACTGAGGAGACTGAAACAAGATACACACAATTTGCCTCTCGCTCGCTTAATGTGTTTATTAAAAACAACACATTGATTCAGAATTTCCATACGTCGGGGGATGGAAATCCTAATACATTCTTTTTTTTTGTTTTGCTATGTAGCTTTCACAATTATAGCTTTATAAAAGCTTTTGAAAGCATATAATTTATGTTTAAGGAAAAAAGTGTTGTCACTTCGTGTGTTTCTGCTTACATATTTTATTTTTATTTTTTTTTTTCTTGGTTAAAATGCTGCTATACAATTAAGGCTGGCCAGGAGACGAGACTCTGCAAGACTTTTGTAAGTCTCGTCTCGGTCTCGTTAAAATCGAAAATTTTCAGTCTCGTCTCGGTCTCGTGTCGGTCTCGTATAATTGAGTCTCGTCTCGGTCTCGTCTCCGAAAAATTCTATTTCGGGACAACCCGTTGATTATTGCAACGAAATATTTTCGATTATTGTTTGAATACGTGCAGAAGAAAATAAATGTTTAACTGAAATTGGATTTCTTAATTTACTAGACTCTCTGTAAATTTCGGTCCAAATATACAGTCTCTTCTCGGTCTAGTCTCGGTTGCTTAAAAGCCAGTCTCGTCTCGTCTCGGTCTCGTCATGCGAGATCAAGATCGAGACTGAGACTTATACTGAAAAAAATAAGAGACTATATGCATGTTTTGTTGATTTTAAAGCCGCTTTTGATACCGTCAACAGATATATAAGCTGGATAAGCTTGGAGTGTCTCGGAAGTTTCTGATGCTTTATAAAAATTACTTGTCAGAGAGGTTTGATACGTCAGCAGGTGTCCCACAGGGATGTATTCTAAGCCCTCTTTTATTCGCGCTGTTTATCGATGATATCTCTGAAATGCTTCCTGGAGGTGTTATGTTCGCTGGAACTCTCATCAAGGTTCTTCTCTACGCTGATGATTTGGTATTAATAGCTGACAACCCCTTTACTCTCCAACTCCAAATTAATCGTCTGGATGATTACTGTAAGACTTGGGATCTCCACATCAATGTCCAAAAAACCAAAATTATGATTTTTGAAAGTCGAAATAGAAGGGTAAGGCTACCTGAAGAAACTTGGCGTCTCAATAATGAAACGATTGACAAAGTACGTGAATTCAAGTACCTTGGAGTATTGTTAACATCGAACTTGAACTTTGGGAAGCATGCAAAGGGTAAAAGCACTAAAGCTAAGCTGGCGCTTAATATTATGTGGAAAAGGTTCTTTGCTAACCAAAACATTGACCATTCGACAAAATATCAAGTGCGACAATTAACACTTGCATGTGCTATGGAGTGCAAGCCTTTGGTGTTACGCCCTTCGAAGAATTTGAAGCTGTTCAAAGATTTTTCTTCAAAGGAATATTTCGATTACCGAATTCAGCACCAACCTTTGCTATACACGTGGAATCTGGCTTACCACCCATCTTCATTAATAATCTTAAAGCTCATGCAGACTATTTAACAAAAGTGATGAGGAGAAGCAATACCAGTCTTCATAAATCAATTCTGATTCGACAACTGCAATTGAATCAGTATCCTTTTAGGGAATGGAATCAGTTGGCCTTATCCAATGACTTTCGTCTGTCCTTAACAGAGGAGAATGTTTTCGAATGGCAAAATATATTCGCATCAATTATTGATAAGACCGATGAAAGGATATATGACCAGCACCTAACCAGAGCCTCGTCGTCAACTTCCAGATTATTCTACAGGAACCTTAACCATCAAATTCTAACTGAGGATAGCTATTTCAACGTTAAGTACTCGTCTGAGGCTATAAGTACTATTTTCAGAGCAAGAAGAAATCCTTAATCTGAACTACATCCCACATAGAACTGATCTTCAGCAGACTTGTGACTTATGCAACAGAAGAGAATGTGGAGATGTTTACCACTTCATTGCGGTTTGCCCTTTATTACAAGAAATTCGGTGCTTGTATTTCCAAGAAAGTTTTATTTCATTCAATAGCTTGTATGAAATATTAAATGGTGGTCGTGGTTGGTCTAACTTATACAAATTTTGCAATCACGCGTTAAATTATCGGAATAGTTTTTGAAATTTTGATTCTTTAAATATTTCTTCAAATTATTACTTTTTATGTGCCAATCATCAAAATTGCAAAAAATAACAAATTATTTAAAATTATTACTTTTTATGTGGCAAATCATTAAAACTGTAAAAAATCCCAAATCGTTTAAATTTATTACTTTTTATGTGGCAAATCATTAAAATTGCAAAAACCTCGGGATTATCGCTCTCCCATTATTTATCTAAAACTCATGTTTTTATGTTGCAGATTTAATCTTAGCTAAAACTATAAATTTAGTGTCACTTTTCGTTTTTATTCTTGTTATTTCTGATTAAAAATATTTATATTTATATATCAAGATACTCGTAGTGTAAAAATCATTTTGTAAAATTATTGTTAATTACATGTTTTCTTTTTTACTTTTTTATTTTTATATTTACTTACTCATGAAATGTCATATCCGGCAGACGGCAGATTGCCATGTCCGTATTCTTAAGTTTATAATTGTATCAATATAGAATCGAATAAATAAAGAATTTTATCTATCTATCTATCTGAGACTTTTCTCGTCTCGTTGTCAGCCCTATATACAATATTTGTTGGGCATTTTTTTAAGGAAAAATTACTATTTGAGAAAGTTTTTAAAGGAGTTCGGTTCATTAATTAATTGCAATTTGAATTGCCAAATAGTTTTTTTTCTTCATGAAAATAAAAAGAATAAGGTTTCGTGTTTATTGTAATATTATACCAAGGGCTTATAATATAAAATTTATTTCCTTTCTTAAAATTCTAATAAGGCATTACTAATCCTTTCTCCTGAAATAAATCTTATAATCTAACCTAAACCTAATCCTTAAAAGTCAGAAAAAAGAAGAGAGTAGCCCCAGCAACTACTCGTCGGAGTGATAAAATGTTTTTTTTTTTTAATTCAATTTATTTTTTCTGTGATTAGGCCTTCTGGGGAACTCTTAAAAAAACGCGTCTTATATCTTACCTCTTGGTGGTGTGGAAAAAGATAGACTTATTTTTATTTGCAATTACATTAATTTTTTAGATTTAGCTTACGATCTACATTTTTTCTGTTTATGAAATCTAAATTAGCAGTTGGTAATCCTACTGACATTTGAGAAATATGCCAATTTATAATGTGCGATACGGCAACCATGGAAAATGCAAACGCTTAATAAAAAAAGAGATAGCTTATTGGAATCCATAAAAGTAATGGTGAGAGGCAAACACCCAATCTTTCCTGTACTGAAAATACGAACTGAACAAAGTATAGTGTACATCATCGATTTCTAGCTACGTTAAACTTGTTAGATAAGAGAGCAAGTTTGTGCGATTTTTTTTTTTTTAACTATGGAAAACAGCTGAAAAATAGATTTTGTCTCAAATATATCAAGAACAAGTTATGATTCTGAATCCTGTCTATTTTTTTTTCAAAAAAAAATCTATAGAAAATTTTTAGAGCAAAAAACTGAAAAAAATTTCCTAAGAAAATGTTTTTCAACTCGAATATCTTGAGAACAAACAGCAATATCGAAATTTTGAAATTTTTAAATTTTTAAAACCACCCTCAAAAAAAAAATTAAAATCAAAATTTTGCCAAAAACGATCCTGAAAATTCTTACAAAATCGTTTCTGGCATTTGACACTTAATTTGTCTTTTTATATTCATTTCAGTGTTGAAGATACATACGTAAGATTCTTAGAATTTTATAAGCTATTAAAAAAAAATCTAAACTATACTAAACTAAACTATACTAAAACGGTTTTCAAGGGCACCAATGGGAAGTTTCTAGTGTGGGTCGCACCCAGGCCCTTTTTAAATTATGAGTCGTAAGTGAACTACTCCATTTTGTAAATTTGTATAAGCCTTTTTTTAGAGAGAGTGTGTAGCTTACTGAGCAGGGATGACAATGCTGAGCCCAGAAAGTGAAGCAAATTGGCAAAAAAAAAAAAAGAAGAAGATTTCAAAAATTTGCATGTCTGTCAAGTTAGCATTACCACTTCAAAATTTCCGGAATCTAATAATTGGAATAATTGTCGTGATTTTGTCGTAAATTTGTCGTGAAAGAAAAAATTTTGTCCGACCTTTTTTTTTTTAAAATAACCCTGGGTAATGCTAACTTAACTGTCAGTTAAGTTAGCATTACCCACCTTCAACAAAAAATTCTGAAAAAAAAAATGCCAATAATTGTCGTGAATTTGTCGTAACTTTGTCGTGAACCAAAAAATTTTGTACCACTTGTATTTTCTGAGAAAAAATAAAAAAAACCCTAACACTCTAAAAACTTTTTTCCTAGAAGATTAAAAAAAAAAAATTATCTGAACAATTGTCGTAAGATGTCCTTAGATAAGTTACGTACTCAAAGAATTTGTCGTGCCCTTTTTTCCCAAAAAAAGATCACCATTTTATGACTGAACCCCCTAAAATCGCATTTTTTCACAAAATCTAGCACAACTCTAGCACAACTCTAGCACTACAATACCAACACTTTATTCCTAGAAGATTAAAAAAAATGTATCTAAACAATTGTCGTAAGATGTCCTCAGAGAAGTTACGTACTCAAATAATTTGTCTATGACTAAACTCCCTAAAATCGCATTTTTTCATAAAATCTAGCACTTCCATTCCAAAGCTTTTTTCCTAGAAGATTTTTTAAAAAAAATGTATCTAAATAATTGTCGTAAGATGTCCTTAGATAAGTTATGTACTCAAATAATCTGTCGTGTCCTTTTTTCTAAAAAAAAAAAAATCACCTTTTTATAACTAAACCCCCTAAAATCGCATTTTTTCATAAAATCTAGCACTACCATACCAAAACTTTTTTCCTAGAAGATTTTTTGACGTCTTACGACAATTGTTTAGATAAATTTCATATCAAAAAATCTTCTAGGAAAAAAGTTTTGGTATGGTAGTGCTAGATTTTATGAAAAAATGCGATTTTAGGGTGTTTAGTCATAAAAAGTAGATTTTTTTTAGAAAAAAGGGCACGACAAATTATTTGAGTATACGTTACTAATCTAAGGACGTCGCACGACAATTGCTTGGATACATTTTTTTTTTTTTCAAAAGCTAGATGTTATGAAAAATGCGATTTTAGAGGATCAGGGTTTTTTTTTTATTTTTTCTCAGAAAATTCAAGTGGTACAAAGTTTTTTGTTTCACGACAAATTTACGACAATTATTGGCATCTTTTTTTTAGAATTTTTTTTGAGGGCATGTAATGCTAACTTGACTGTCAAGTTAGCATTACCGAGGGTTAATTTTTAAAAAAATAGGCGCGACAAATTTTTTTCTTTCACGACAAAATCACGACAATCAATCCAATTATTAGATTCCCGAAATTTTGAAGTGGTAATGCTAACATGACAGGCATAAAATTTGTAGTAGATAATGAAAAATCAAAATGTATATATAGGTAGAAAAAAAAACTTTTTTCTTTTAACAATGTAATACGTTTAACGTGTTATACGTTTAACAATGACTACTTTTTAAAGAATAAGTTTCACGTAGCTGCTACGTAGTTCACGTAGTTGCTACGTAGCAGATGCATCAAATAAATAAATGAAGTAGAAATACTACATATGTAGTAAATAGTCATCTCTGCAACTGAGTAGCTGTTCACTCTCTCAACGGCTATAGTAAGTATATTTACTCATTTTCCACTTGAAGTTGATGGTTCTGGTTGAGAGTTTGTTTGGTAAAATCCAACAAATTGAATTTTAAAGTGCAAAATCAATAGGTAGACAAGAGTAGTTATCAGACTTAAAAAGCCAAACATGACACCATTATACGCATACACACTTCATTTGCAATCCAATTAAACGATAAACCTTACAATGAACCAAACACAATGCACATAATAAATCACCAAGGAATGACTATTATGATCTGTCAGGAATTTCAATAAGCTTCATTCACCTTTATCGAATGGAATGCCGCTGGATTTTAGCCAGATCCAATAATAAATCTCTTTAAAATCTGATTTACGTAATGTTAATCATCTCTGCCTCCATTATAACCAAACCAAACTAGAACCATCTTCCCTACACCACCCCCGCACTCAGCTTCATGCAATGTAAACTGGCATTTGTAAAGCAGTTAGCATCATCCAGGATCTGTCATCTATGTGTCTGTAGGTGGGAATACCTACCTAGGTATGTGATAGCAACCCTCAATTTTATAGCTGATGGCAAAATATGGTATAGGTATAGGCATAGGCATAGGTACCTACCTATAGTATGGATGGCTTCCTGCTTTATTCTGGCTTCCTCATGAATAGGCAGCAAACCTGAGGTGAAATAATTACGTTCGTGTTCATAAATGGAAAATTATTATAATTCCACGTCATAGCACTGAGATAATGACAGGCAAGGCGGTGCGGTTCGGCGGGGGCGGGAAATGAAATAATCTAGAAAATTTGCATCAATGCGTTGATTTTAATAAATCCTTTTTTATATTTCTTTTTAATTATTCGAATTTTTGCATTGAAAAATTAAATAAATATTTTAATTCATCGCTTTTTTTTTATTTTTGTGTTTGTTAAAAATAAAATCCATTCGATTTGCTGCTGTACCTACCTTCAATGTGGAAATCGTTTTTTTTTTTTTGTTGGGTTAAATTGGCCTTCTATTTGAGGATTGATTTAATTAAAATGTCTGCACATGAATTTAATGGAATCCGAAATGGAAAACATGATTTTGAATTAACCCTCTGGCTATAACAATAATTATTATTTGGTGATGGAATAGGATGGACCCAGGACCATAATAATTGGTGGTTGGTTGGTTTTTTTTTGTAGGTGTTTTATCAGATTATTGGTTTTAATTATTATCAAATGGATGAATTACAAAATCAAATAGAAATATCTGACATTATTTGAAATGTGGTCATGTATATAGATAATAAGAGTCCCTATACACAATAAACACTACACGTACACATGTTATATTGTGGCTGTGGTTGACTTTATAGTTTGAAATTAACAATTTGCTTGTTTTACCTGATTGTGGGCTGTGGGGGTATTTGGAAAATATATGTAATAAAAACATATTTAGGATATTTTATTCTAATTATATTGACCACAAACTCTTTTTTGTTTTGCATTATAAATATAAAACTTAATTAAATGGTCAAAAGAAATATTAGTATGGGTGATTATAATTTCGTAATTAAATCTACATAATCATTAGATTTATTAAATTATTTTGATATGAAGAGCTTTACCTACTGTGTTCAAGGGTTTTATTATTAAATATAAGCTTTAAATTAAAACAAAAAAAAATTGCCTAAATTTACCCACGCATTTTTGGGACAATAGACACACTGGTCGCCAATCAATCAGCCTAAAAAAAATTAAATTTTACTCGGATTTTCTCCCCCGGATTTTTTTCCCTGCTGCGATATTTACCAATTATTGTTAACCATTTTAAAAAAAGTAAAATCTAAATCTGTTTCTCGGGGGGAAATTGATGACATTTTTCTGCAAAAAAATCGCTATAATTAAGCTGAAGAAGTTTTTTGACTTCTGTGGAAAACACGAAATCAGAGGCAGAAATCTCCGCTTGAATTGGAAAACTAATCCGAATAGGAAAATTTAAGTTAAGAGACTTTTCGTTGGAAATAAGATTTTCTATTAAAAGGCTTGATTTAAAAATTTTATACAAATTTTGAACTTTCAAAAGTTCACAAAAAACGACCTCAATCGGAAATCAATATTGTTTTAATTTTGTTTATACAAAATACCTATTTCGTGCAAAGATAATCAAAAGACACATTCAAATGGAAAAAAAAAGCTCAAACCTGAAATAGGTTTAACACAGGGACTGTTGGTGATTGTTGTGTTTTTTGGTAGTTGATATTTGGTAGCTCTTAATCACGTTTCTGGCAGTTGTTATCTTACACTACGCCCTTTTCTTCAACCAGTTAAATACAAATTATTTTAATGAATATCAGTATTCAAAAAATATGTAGGTTCGAATATTTGCTGTCTATATTTCTTATAATTTATTCATATTTGTTCCGATTACGTACAGAAAAACTGAGTTCAAATTTTATCTGATCTAAGATTTTAAATTGATACTTTAAACCTGAACTTAACTGCACAGAATTTTCTCGCTCGGTTTGTTGCCAGGAATGACTTCATAATCTTTTACTTGAAAATGAAACAGTAAACTAAAATTTCGGTGACCTATTATTGATTTTAAAACCATTTTCTTTTTAAATTTTCATCTGCGACAAAAAATAATTAAGCACGCGAATTAAACGTTATTTTCAACCTTAGCATTTTGACAGCACAAATTTTAATAGCAAAAGATAAGGATTTGGCTTAGAGTGTAATATTTTTGTCGCGCGTTTTATCGGAAAGTATTTTAGCTATAGCGCAGTAAAATTTACGCAAAATGTGATTTTAATAGAAAATACAGATTTTTAATTAGAAATGTTAAATTTTGTATTGATTCATACTCAACAATTACTCGTGGGTTTTCTGGACCCCTAATGTGAAAATTGTTGACGATTAAGAAGCCATCAAGATGAAAATGAGATTCATCAATGAAGATGATGTTGTTCGAAAAAACCTTTATTATTTTTAAAATATTGCTCAACAGTTAAAAAGAGTTGTCCTTTCGTATATAGCACGCTTCATTATTATACTAACCCCGAACTGTCAGCTGTCACATTGTTATCTATTAAGTGTGGCCTCGTTCGCCACCAAAAATTAAATGGAAATCTTTTCGCCCGAAACTTTTTCCCCCGAAACTTTTTCGCCGGAAACTCACAATAAAGGAGATGTGAAATGTAATTTTTCTGGGCGGATTTTCTTTCACGCGGAACTCACAATAGGGCTGAATAAAAACCTTTTAACGCCATTGTTCGAGATTTAAGCAACAAAGTGGAAAGGTATTAAATTGAAATTCGTGAATCGTTTGATAAAACAGCACCTCGTAAACCACCATCATATATTTTATTAGAGGTCGATGATATTTTTTTAGTAATTCAATCTTTGGTCTATTAACGATATTTAAGTCCGTCACTTTTTGACAGATTTTAAATACCTATCTTTGTAAATTGAGTTTTTCTAGACGTAATATTTCTTAGTTTTTGATGTGTAAACATCTTAGAGCTAGGTATTAAGAAAAAAACAAACTCTCGGTATGGGTAAACTTGAAAGGGGAATGACATTCTGTAAGACACTCCATTTTACCGGAACATGGGAAGCCATTAGATTTTTAACTAATGGATGCGAATGGTTCGTGCAGTGAATAGAGTAAATTGAGTTGTGGTAATGTCGGTAATGTGGTTGGGTATAGTAATTCACCAACCTCGCCGCCTGCGTGTGAGATAGAAGATGAGTAGAACTGCCATCAGGTAATTTTTGTTAAGGGTTTGCTAGCACTAACTAACTTTTTTACAAAAAAAAACTTTTTTACAAAAAAAAAAATGCAATTTAATTCTTGACCAGTGTCAAATCTTTCATACAATTTCCCTCCTTACACATATGCAACGAATTGTTGCGGTGATAACGGAGAGGAGAAAAAGAAAGAACCCGAATGAATAACATCTAACGTGTGTGTGGCTTGTATTAATGCTAGTTGTCCAAATGCAATTGTAAATTAGAAAAATCTTCATTTGGATGGACACGATCAGGTGACCTCGGTGGTGCAGTGCGTAGTGCAACGGCCTCTGAGGTAGCTTGGTCTATAGACTAAGCACCACTAAAAGGTATCTGATGATTGGTGTGGCAGCCATGAAATTGCAATAATTCCAGCCTATGTAATAATTGGTGGTAGCCAACACAAGTGGTTGTTGTTCATTCAAAATCATATGACGGAGCGAAAGCTATGCAGCCTAACTGCAAGTGTTATCATGAGAAAACACCTTTAAAAAAAATAAACTTTTTAACAAAAAAAAAAATCAATCAAAAAATAAATAACTTTTTTACAAAAAAAAAAATAACTTTTTCACAAAATAAAAAAACATTTGTTTGCAGAAAAAAAACCATTTTCATTCAAAAATAAATCTTTTCTTATTTGCTAAAACATTAAAAAGTGATGAAAAATTATTCAATTATGGTTTATGTTTTTTACTATTAATTATATTTCTTTACACTCATCCCTGACTTACTGACTGGCTAACGCTGCTGGGATAATAAGCTAAAAACGTTTACTGCTCCTAAACAAAAAATCCGAAAAATACAGGTGATGTGTCGGAAGGTAGGCCTTGAATAGGCCTAATATATTTAAGGTTGCCACTTTTCTAGAAGTAAGATAGTAAATTAAAATCAGAAAATAGCCTCCTGCTCCTAAACGAAAAATCATATCATGCGATACATCGATTGAAAGGTGGCACTACCTACATTACGAATATGCTTTTCGATTTCTGGCCAAACTAAACTTCGTAGACCCACCAAAGTTGGCACCTTAAAAATTGGTTTGCAGAGAAACTAAGCGCCATAGCGACTTAAAAAAAGCATATTTGTAATCTAGGAGGTGCCACCTTTCAATCGATGTATCGCACTATACGAAAAATCAATTTCTTAAAATCGGATTATTTTCTCTTTGACGGCTTTCACACAAAGAAACTGAGTTGCCAGAAACTGGCTAGTTTGGAGGCGAGAAGGGTGTGAGGGGAGATTTGTTGTCTTCCTTTTACGCCCTTCTCGCCTACAAACTAAAAATCGCCGATAAGTGTGTGAAAGTGTCTTTAAATGCAATTTGCGGCTAAGCTAAGCACCGTGTAGTTCCGCTGAGTGGAGTCTTAACTTAATTTGATTATTTCGGACTTTCACAAGTATTTTTAAGGCGGTGTTCATGTCAACGTCTTGCGGAAGGTTCTGCTTTCTTTCTGCAAAGCTTTCTTTTGTATAACAAAGTTGTTAATATTGTAAGTAGAATGATTTTTAATAGTATTTTTTTAAAAATAATATCCGCTAAGACCTTAAAAGGTCAAGTGCCAAATTTGAATGAAATCGCTTCAGCGGCTGAGGCTGTAGGTTGTTATCTTCATCGCAATCATCGTCCACGTCATCAAAATTCTGTACTAACCAACAATAATAATTGTTCTGTAGTGTATTTTCTGTTGTATTCGCTTGTGTTTGTACGTTTACTTTTCCCACAATTATAATTCTATCTTACCGTATTAGAAGAAAACGCGCTACAAAACACACCAAAAAGCCATAAAAGTTGTATCATGCCTTACCCAACGGCTCTATTGGAAATATTTGAGGCAATAAATTGCATCGCTAAATGCCCAAAAAGGAAAAACGTCAACATTTATTGACTCGACGATAGAAAGCAATAATAATAAACCAAATAATGTAAGCGGAGCATAAGGCAGAATTCAAATATTACTTCTGAACCCTCTGGCGCTGAACAAATTCTCTCAATCAAATTCACGAACCGTTTTTAAAAAATAGCCAAGCAAATACACCAACCATTAAATTTCGGAGTGTTTTTTAATTTCCGGTATGATTTTCTTGGGATGAGATTTGGCTTCCGGGATGAAGTGTCTCGGGATGGGATTAGTCTTGGGACCAACCGTGCGGATTTAAGTGAGTTGGTACCAAGTGTCTTGGGTTGGTTTGGTTTGACACCCAACGGAAAACAGGCTCCTGCAACTAAACGAAAATCGAAAAAATACAGGCAATATGTACAAAGATGGGCCATAAATAGGGGTAAATTGGGTATGATTTTAAAGGTTTGCCACATTCTCTAAAAGTAACTTGTTCTGAAAGTGGAAGGTGAGGTTATAATCTAAATTAAATACATATTTACGCTCAGCCCTGAATCACATTAAATAAAAGAACATGTTCGACGGGCGCCTTTGGCAACCTATCAGTTTACTATACAGGGTGTCCCTTAATTCGTCAATAGTATTTTAGGGTATGATTCTTAGCCAACATCCAACATTGGATGAGATAAATTTTGAGAACCATTTTTTAATTCGAAAATTTGCTTGTTTTTCGACAATAATTTTTTATAGGAAGGAGCTATCAAAAATTGTTTTAAAACACAAATTGAAGAGAACATTTTAACCTACAAATGTAAAAAAATAACTACTCTACGACTAATAGCGGTTGACAAAATCATGTAAACGCTTTTAAACGCCTTTTTCAAAATGGCGGTCGACGCACAGGGTTTTTTCTCTGGAATTTTTTGGTTTTTGAATCTCAAGAGAAACTCTTTAAAATAAAATAATAAAATTCACCTCATCAATTTTTGTAGATATTTTCAATTTTTTGGATAATTTGATTGGACTACTTCTGTCTGCTAACTTTTATCGCTATCACCTCTTGACAGTTTAAACCGAGAGAGCTGGAGGCCTAGTACATCAACTATAGTCTAAGAGCCGACAGCAAGTTTTGGAAGTGGATGTATAACCAAAATCTGAGTATGACGGTTTATAGGTGCATATTCTGTGATATCGAAATCAAAAGTCTGGTAGGTTTCTTGTTCAGCCTTTGGCGGAGGTGGGGGGTTGAAAATGGAGATTTTCTAAAATTCTTATCAGGGGTATTAACACTTCCATCAATTTTTTTAAAATACATTATGATGCTCTGTCGTTTTCCTTAAGTCATAACACCTTAATCTTGGTGATATGACCAGTAGAACTCAAGATATAAGCTTTTTAAATGAACCTTAATCAACTTTTTTTGGAAACTAATTTTGTTTATTTTTTGCGGTTTATAAATCTCCAAGAAAAAACTGATAAGGCTCGCTTAAAAAGCTTATATCTTGAGTTCTATTAGTCATTTCACCAAGATTAAGGTGTTTGGACTTAGGAAAAATGACAGAGCATCATAAAGTATTTTACAAAAATTGATGGAATTGTTTTTAAAAGTTTGATAGAAGTGATAATACCCCTGATAAGAATTTTAGAAAATCTCTATTTTCAACCCCCCATCTCCGCCAAAGGCTGAACAAAAAACCTACCAGACTTTTGATTTCGATATCACAAAATATGCACCTATAAACCCTCATACTCAGATTTTAGTTATACATCCAGTCCCAAAATTTGCTGTCGGCTCTTGTACTACTAGGTAATGATTGGGTTTCAATCGCCTTGGAAGTTTGTTGGGAGCAGAATCGAAAGAGACAGAGAAGAGGAGTGTTTTCACTTGGTACTTCTTTCTGCATCTAGGTACTGGTGACAGCATAAGAGTTCCCTACATAGAATCAACGATGATGGTCTCTTGAGGCAGCCTTAACTAATCCGTGAGCACCTCTCATTAAAATACGACTTCGAAAGTTCAGATCGAAGGAGTTGTTTATGTAGGTTATTCATTCTCAGAGTTTTATTAAGAACCTTGTCCTCCAGGAAGGTGGTGCTGTCTTCATTGACATTCCGACATAAGTCGGAAATGTAGTTTTCTTTGAATATCTCTGTTAACTGAGAGTGGTATGACTATATTATTAAAATAGAATTTTCCCGTACTTTTTTCGCTTATTAAGCAAAGGAAAATTAGACTTTTTTGTGGAACGAAATACAGGATGGCTGAATTGTTTATACCTTAAAGAGGGCTATTAGTAAAGGTTATGTTGAGTTTTTCGGGACGCCATCCCCTTGGGTAAATCCAACATTTTGGAAAACGCGAATTGATCTATATCTCCGAAACTATCGATTTGGAGTAAAAAGTTTAATCAAATTTGTTGGAAATAAAATTATCTTTTATTTTTCATCAAAACTTGTTTCCGCGTGGACAATATTTTTGAGGTTAAAAAATATAAAAAATAAATTGGATGGCACAACGGGTCGTGAAGAACCAGGGCCTAGTGACTAACAACTCGCAACTATTCCTGTGTGCGCCTGTCAGGAATGGAAGGGACCAACAATATTATGCCGAATCCGAACGGCTAGAAGAGAAGCACTTATTCGTGACAAGTCATACTCTTGGAGGATTTGTCAATTCCTTGCAAGAGGCAGTAGCCCTGAAAAAAAGATTTTTAGTTTTTAGGTGGACGAGGATGGGAAGCGAACCCAAACCTCCTCCAGCGTGACAGTCGAACGCACTAACCATTACGCTACGGACTTCTACATATACTTCATATATTTTTGAGGCTATGTCGTTTTATTTTTAACTTTTTTTACTTTTTTACTTTTTCACATTTTTCTTATTTCGTAAGAAACTTACGTAAATTGTTCTCGTGATACAAATTGAAGACCACAAAGTTTAACAAATTTTCATATATTTTTGGAGATGGTGCGATATCCCATTCCCAATCCCAGTGCTAATTTAGAGCATTTGGAAAATTAGCTGATTAGTCAATTGAGCCGATAAAGTACAATAGAGATAGACTTTTTCGCGGAATGAAATATTGGTAAGCTGATTTCTTTATAAAAGCAAGAGGACTATTAGAAAAGCTTATGTCCGGTTATTGGGGACGCCATGATCCTGGTGAAATCCACCATTTTGGAAAATGCGACTGAACCTATATCTCTGAAACTATTGATCTTAGAAGAAAAGGCCCAGGTTGTAGGCAATTTAACCATCTTTCGTTTATATCTATATTTTTTTTCGGTGCAGGCAATATTTTCAACGTTATGCCGTTTTATTTTTATTTTTTTTGCAATTACAAACTTTTTACGTTCCCTAGGAAACTTACGTGAATTACTTTCCAAACGAGAATTTTAGAAAATTAAATTTTATCCATCATTTTGATATATTTTTGAAGATGATTTGAAAGTTACAGCCATTTTGGTGTTGGTTTTAATTTTAATAATAATTTAGTATTTTATTAACTCTAGAGTTTTTATTTTAGCGCAACCAAAATGGCTGTAACTTTTGACTGTGGTATCGCATCATCTTTAAAAATATATGAAAATATTGGAAATTTAGTGTTCTAAAATTCCCGTTCAGATAGTAATTCACGTTATAGTCCGGGAGGCAACCGTAAGATTGCCTATCTCATCGCGGCTTTCAAAAAAATGGACACTAATCGATAGCTCTGGGGTACACGATATCAAAACCGGTGGTCGGACAAAGTTTTTCAGGTGCAATGGGTGCGAAAAACGGTAATTTCCGTTGCCATTTTTGATGGCTAACCTATCTCATAGGTGCAGTCACAAATGGGGTATCAAATGAAAGCTTGAACTGTCCTTTTTACGAAACCAGTGGTCGGACACCTTTTTTCTGGTGATTCCACGAGTCCGACCATTTTTATAACAACAGGTGTTTTTTTCCACTTTGCGTCTTTTGTATTGAAAACTATGAAAAACTTTGTCAGAAAGTTAGAAAATTGGTATCAAAAAATAGCTAAGACCTTTTTCTATGCTAATAATATAAGTTGGATAAAAAAAAGTCCGCTTAGGTATGGCCTTCAAGAGTATTTTTGGAATTTTTATAGGCAGCAAAAAAAAAATTGTTTTTAATTGCATTTTTACTCACTTCTAACCCACAGGTCCTTTGAATTACAAAATATGGGGTATCAAACAAAAGCTTAGACTATTATCATTATGAAACCAGAGGTCTGACAGACTTTTATTGGATTATACCACCAGTCCGGCCACTTTTATGAATGAAGATGTTTTTTTTTCACCTTGCGTTTTACATGTTAAAGATATCTAAAACCATATCAAATATTTACGAAAGTGACATCAAATCATAGCTAAGACTGTCTTCTACAGCACTCAACAGCTTTTTGAATATTTTTACTAAAAAGAACAATTTTTTTGTATGTCCTGTTTTTGACTGTGTACTTTCACATGGGTTCTTCGGATTTCGATAAATGAAGTATCATGTGAAAGCTAAGACTATTTTCCTTAGGAAACCAGAGGTCAGACAGACTTTTTTTTGGATTATACCACCAGTCCGACCACTTAGCTATTTTTTGATACCACTTTTCTAACTTTCTGACAAAGTTTTTCATAGTTTTCAATACAAAAGACGCAAAGTGGAAAAAAACACCTGTTGTTATAAAAATGGTCGGACTTGTAGTAATCACCAGAAAAAAGCTGTCCGACCACCGGTTTTGATATCGTGTACCCCAGAGCTTTCCATTTTTTGGAAAGCCGCGATGAGATAGGTAATCTTACGGTCGCCTCCCCGACTATTAGCTTATTCGAGAGTGACAAAAATGTGTAAATGTGAAAAAAAAAGAATAAGACGACATAACCTTGAAAATATCGCCGGCACCGAAAAAAAATGTACTAGAAAACGAAGGATATTTTAATTGCCTACAAGCTTGGCCTTACAATTTTTCATCTAAGATCATAAGTTTCGGAGATATATGTAGATCACTTCGCGTTTTCCAAAATGGCGGATTTCCCCTGATGGATAGCGTCCTGAAAAACTCAACATAAGCTTTTTTAACGGCCCTCTTTCATATACAAAATTTAGCCATCCTGTATTTCGTTCCATAAATCGATTGTTTTTTTGATAATTTTCCTGTACTAGATTTTGAATAATTGATTAAAAAATAGAAAGAAAACTAGATTACAAAAATGAATAGCACATACATACACATTTATAAAAAAAAGTGAAAAAAACATTCCATACTTTAACAAAATAAAATATTAGGACATGTATAAAACAAAGTACAAACGTATATACAAAATCCAAGAAATCCATTTCCAGATTTTTCGAGCAATATAGTTAGTGGACACACTACATGTTCCAAAACATGGACAAATTAATTAAAAATAGAAATAAATACAAATTCAAAATATTAACACCAATTCATAGGTAAATACTTTTGAAAATTTGAATAAGAAGTTGAAAAAAGTGTATATCCATACCCATACCTACAAAAAATTTGGATTAATACAAACAAAAAGGAAAAAAAAGGTAGAAACGGATACATACATAGATACAAACAATTTTCCATTGAACCGCATTTTCAGATTTGTCAAGCGATATACATTTATGTTTGGTTAAAAAAAGAATGAAATTTCCCGCACAGAAACACAATCTTGTTTTGGACAAGGCACTAGAGAGTTTTACATAGATTCTGGCATGGGGCTAGCAAGGGTTAGTAAATGCTAGAACAAGTGCCTTTGGAGATTATGAACCCTTTTGTCTCGTCAGGAAAAATAAAATGGGCACGACTGGATCGTGCAAACTTGCTCTCGTTGCTAAGAACTTGAATGTAGCTTAAAATTAGCAATGTGCATATTTAGTGGTTCTATAACATTATGATATCATTAAAAAAAGTTTTAAAAACAATTTAAAATATAAATTATTACTATAAATTAATATATATTTTTTTTGATAGCTAAAACGGATAGAGCTCAAAAGAAGTATGCCATCTGATTTGTTTGATAAATATGAATTTATGAAAAAAATATAAAAATTCTTGAAAATTAAAAAAAAAAAAAAATTGGTATGCCAACTTTTAGTTTTTAATAAAATACAATTTTTCACAAAATTTGAAAAAAAAAATCATCAACCCGTTTTCAAGATATTGAATTTTCAAAAAAAAAAATTCAATATTTTTTTTAAAAACCCAAAACTTATTTTTTTTTCAAAAATTTTATATGCAAAATTGTTAAAATTGTAAAGGACCTCGTACACAAAAAATTTGGTTCAAATCGGTGTTGCCGTTAACGAGAAATTTAAAAACCAAAAAATCGGTTCTGTGACAGGTACCGTTAAAAACCGTTATAAAAAAATTTGTCTCTACCAAAATATTAACAGTCGTAATTATAGTATCTCGTAATTTTGTTTTCAAAATCGTAAGAGCCGTTTTTGAAATAAATCAATATATGTTTATTGGTTGTATGGCAGGTACCGTTATTTTTTGAGCTAAAAAAAAAATTGCAATTTCTCCTCTAAGGAATCACACACCAAGCTTAATTCCAAAGTTTGAAGAAAATCGCTTTAGCCGTTTAGGCTGCAGGTCGAGGTACATACAGACAGACGGACAGACAGACAGAATTGCGAGACCCACTTTTTTCGCTTTGTCTATCATCGTAATGTTAAGGAAAATTGTTATCTCGAAATTTTTTTTCACGAATCGTAAACTTGCCCTATACTACGTACATATCGCAAGTAAAAATTGGCTTATATGAGAATTGTTCCAGCGATCTTCTGCTGTCAGTCCAATGCGCTACCCGAATGTCGAAAGTGATTAAGACTGAAACTCTAATGCTTCATACCATATTGCATACAAAATTCAAAGAGAATAGAACAGGCTTTGTGTACTTGCTTTTTAGGACGAACAACTTAGACAGGTTTTTCGTCACTGAACAATCCTATAATATACAGGATGTCTCACACTCATAGCAAAGGAAAGAGAGACAAAAATGTCAAATGATACTGAAATTGCATGATTCTTATAAAATGTTTGTCTTTGGTGTACAAGAGACATTGCTGATGGGGTACCGAAACATGTTCAACAAGTTTTTACTAGAAAGTGGGCCTCGCGAGTGTTTGAAAAGTTTCTCTCGTACTGAAATCCAGCAAGGGCTTGCCAAGTATCTTTTTTAACATATAATTTGTTTTCTTCATCTAGATTTTCCTTACTGAAAACTTACTAGGGCCTAGCCCAAACAAGACAGAAACTTGGCATTTTTCAGCTGGGTTGAATACAAAAAAATCAAAACATGAAAAATCATTATGCGAAAAGTACAAACGAGTGTATGCTTTTTAAAATTTTAATAAAATTAAAAAAAAAATAACTAGCTAACTTGGACTCTGTGAAAATTATAAAACATCAGTAAGCAAAACTAAAGTTAAACTTATTCCTTATAGCATTATTTAACCTGAGCAAATGCCAATCGACATAGGGCGGGAGAGTGTTTTTTTTCAAGCTAAAAGCATCGTAACGAATATAGTTCAATTTGTTTTACATTTAAATTTCACCACATAAGAAATAGCAAACATGGATAAGTTTTTAAATTTAAATGGAAATAGCAAATGGATGTAAGTTTTTGAAATGATTTTTTTTTTACTTTGTTCCTTTGATTGTCGGAACCGCCACACAGATTAAACAAAAACAAATAAACACCTGTGTAGTTGCAATATGCTTTTAGCATGAAACTTATTGCAATCATACTTCATACTATTTCTCTTTCCCTTATCTACCTACTCTATATTGCCATAAGATCAAATGCCATAACAATCATAAAATCTGCGCGCTGCAATAGAAATCAAAGGAACCATTACAATGCAGCATCCCCATCGAACACCAATTTTACATGGATTTGATGGTATAGTGGGGTTGGCTGCGTGGCATCAGCATCAGCTGCATGAACAGGATGTTAAAGTTGCCTCTGCTCTGTGTGATGATTTCACCTCATACCCCTCGACTTTTGAGAAAAGGTGCAATATAGCTAAGCCGCGCTGCCACTGATGCCAATGTAAACTATGTAGGGTAGGTGGTATATGTATAATGTCGACGATGACTGTCGAAAGGCAGTGAGCCGTTCCATATAGGATTGAAATTGAACTCGAATTGCTGACAGAGGGAGATGAATTGCAGTTGAGAGAAGGATAGGTTGCCAACCAGACAGCCCAGCCATTCTGCGCTGCCTGCCTCATGTAACCTGTAACATCGAAAGGAACAAGGAAAAGCTTTTCCAACTAACAGTCAGAGCCTGCCACCAAAGTGTACTGTGTGTAGAGCAAAACTTTTAACGAGTTTTCTTTTGATCCTTTGCCACTTTTGTAAAAGGGTGTGTATATGTGTGTTTCAGTGTGTGCGTTGCTGTTGAAAATGCTATTATAGTGCCGTTCAACTTTTCACAGTAATACCGTGTGTTGCACAAAATCGACATAAAATATGTTCGTGGAAAAGTTTGATATTTTTTAGTCCTTCGTCGTGGTCCCATAGGGGAAAAAATAAGTTCTTGTTACATCTGACCATCGCCATCGCATCGATCTGAGACAAATGACATTTCAAATAAAGGTCAATAATTGAATGATGGATGGTTTCAGATTGGTTCAGACTTAACAAAGTTCTTTTGGTCATATAATGTCATATATAAGCTATGCCAAATACGAGTATACCTACATACATACGTAAAAAGGAAAGCGCATATTCTTAAAACCAAAACTATAATGGTACCTGCCCCAAAAAATATGAAACAGTCGGTATACCTTTTATCATTTTGTTTTTCTTGCTGAATGGGTAGTGAGAAAACTTTCCAGCCAATGGCACCATTAAACTGAATTGATAAGTCTGACTACAAGGTTCTCCTTATCTGTGTTTCGGTTAAATCACCAACATTTAAAGTTTCCGAAAAAAACATTAAATTTCACTATGAGATATCACAAAATAACCGCAATTTGATACAAAATACAAAAAAACTTCCAAAATTTTATCAGACTGCCCCATGGGGAATAGCTACATCACCGAACACATTAACAAATCTCTATGAGTTTTGAAACTCATGAATTAAAAAAAAGGACCTTCAGCAGCCACTTCTACTTAACAATAAATATCTGTCCCGTCACCATCCTCATCATCATCATCATCATAATATTTTTCCTTGGTTTCCGTTATGACTTTAAACTGCCACCGAGAACCGACAAAAATCCCCCCACGTCATCACATTCACTCAAAACTGATAGCAGCAGCAAGCACTTCCACAATTCCACATACACCCAGAGATGATATTATCAAGGCGAGGAACATTAAAATATCACAGAGCAACGAGCGAGCGGCTCTTCTTATCACTGGAGGACTTTTCATATCCTGACAGGACGTTGTTTTTTTGTCGACAAAACTTTTTCCACCCATCCCTAACTCGCTTTCCCTCTCTCTGTATCTTCTATCTAGGTGGTGCTATCATTTCTAGAGAAAGTGTGCGGGGGTAGAAGATGATTTTCACTTAAAATTACACTTTTACATTTTCCCAAATGTGGGCATGTGTTTGTGTAAATATTGCTACACATTTTTGTGTTCTTCCAAAAGGACGACAACAACAACAACAAAAAAACATCACCAACAATGTCTATTATTTGCTATTATTATGCCTTTTCGGAAAAATTAGCAGAAGAGAAAAAAAACTTTTAAGCAAGTTTGTCAACGCAAATAACCATTTTTCTTGCTGTTTCGCCTATTTGAGCTGAGCTGGAAAAATTCATTAAAAATTACACAAAAGAAAAGGACTTCCTTTTTGGACGCAATTTTTTTTTTTTTTCTCGCATTTGTGTATTTATGTGTATGTATACATACATCGCCCGGAGGCAATATTTTCAAAGGAAGGACATTGTTGATGTTTTTTTTTTTTTGTTGTATTTATTTATTTAATATTATGTATTTTATTTGCGTTGTTGCCTTTTTTTTACTTTTAAACAAGAATCTCATTGATATTTATAGAATCGAGTGGGCAAACATTTTTAAAAGGAAAATATTTGAATTGATGTTATAATATGAATGTTGAATGTATCCTTTTATCACTTAAGGATAATTTGAAAAGTGTAGCAATAAAGGGAACACTTTTAGGAAGAGGGTAGTTATATAAGATAAAGTTTTCAAATTTAAAAGTTTTGAATAAAAATTGGGGAGAAATCTAGCGAATTCTTTTAAGTTGAGTTTGTTATTTGTGATGTCATTGGAGGTTGTCTCCTTTGAGAATTTTTAACTCTAGTTTTGTTTGTTCGATTGGTTTTCATAGTTCATATATTTTTATATAATATTTCGAATATTGAGAAACCATTATTGTTCATGTTGCATGTTGCATCTTGCATGTTGCATCTTGCATAATGCATTTTCCACATTGCATGTTGCAAGTTGCATGTAGCATGTTGTATGAACATGAATATTTATGAACATGAACATTTATGAACATGAATATTTATTGACATGAACATTTATGAACATGAACTTGAAAATTTGAACATGAACTTTTATGAACATGAATATTTATGAACATGCACATTTTTGAACATGAACTTTTATGAACATGAACATTTATGAACATGAACGTTTATGAACATGAACATTTATGAACATGAACATTTATGAACATGAACAATAACAAAAACGTTGTGACAAAAAGAAAATATTTGTTTCATTTGACTTAAAACCAGTTTAGCAATAATCTATAATAACAAAAGGTCACCAACATCAAAACATGAACAATAACATTATGTACATGAACAGTTGAACATGAACATCAACAGATGAACATGATAAATGAACAGAATGAAAACAAACATATGAAGATGAACATACTATGAAGGTGACGAAATTAAAACAAATCTCAATACTGGCTTTATTTCGCTTTTAAAATTGAGATAAGGCGAATGATACAAGATTAACAGTTACAATTTTTTATGAGAATTCCAAATTCTTCGCTGGTTTGTACCCTCATATTTCACTCAATAAATTATATAATTCGATCTGTCATATTAGTTATAAGCTCACGGAGAAATCCAAAAAAAAATTTGTATTAGCATATGTTTTTCAACTAATGACACGGAAACGGAGTGTATGTAACCCCAGCATCAAATTTTAATTTTTGTTATTGAAACCAAAAATACATTTATGAAAATCATTTTAAATGACAAAATATCAAAAATATTTTAGTTTTTATTTTGGACAAGGATTCCTTCTAATTTGATTTACATATGTATGTACATTAGGGTGGTCCTTATAAGGGTCATTGTCTTAATTTGAATGACGCACCCCCATAGTTTGTTCTAAATAAATAAAATAAAAATTCTATAAAACTTTAGCTAATTGTATTAACGTTAACCCGGCCCCCAAGGCGTCTGAAGTTTTATTTTGGAAATCCCATTTTTTTTTTGTGAATCCAAATTAAAACAATTTTAACTTTGGTAATGTAGTAATTTTTGTCATATTTATAAAAATATATCAGAAAAAAATTTACAACAGTTATTTCCCTACTTAGGTATAGCAATTTGAACAAAAATATTATTTTTAATTTAATTTTAATTTTAATAAATGTTGAACAGTTTTTTTTAATACATTTGTTTAAACATGACAAAAGTTACTACATGGGTGCATGTATTATCTTTATCAATCATTATTGAAAATATGAATTTTAAAACTTGGATGTACAAGAACACATGGAATTTCCCATATAAAACTTCAGACATCTTCTTGGGGGCCGGGTTAACGTTAATAAAATGAGCTTAAATTTAACAGGATTTTTTTTATTTATTTAGAACAAATAAGGGGGGGGGGGTGTCATTAAAAATAAGACAATGACCTTTATAAGGACCATCCTAACGTACATATAGGCATTTCCTTACGAATTCTACGAAACACTATATCTATGTATGTGTGTACTCACTTACCGTCCCCCATTCTTGTGTCGTAAATCTCAATTTGGTGTTAACAAATATTGCATAACATTTGTCACTCAAATATAAACCACAATTTCATACCCACAATCAAACTCCCATCGCATTATGTTGCCAGTTTCATTAATCTCAAGATGAAATATGGATCTCAATTCTAACTGTTTCCATCATTTCAACAATGCCTCCTACCAAAATAATATATCTCACACGACATAATACAACACATAGTGAAGGCAAGGTAGTTAGGTACCTCTAGGAGGGCTTAAACAAAAACCACAATATAATGTTAACCGCATTTCACCAAGCAAGACACACACACCCGTACGATTCCACCGCAAAACATGACACCATGGATAAAATAATGAAAAACAAACTAAGCAAACCACGTCAAATAAAATAATTCAACGCTCTGGAGCCTGGAACAGGAACTACATACGATACGATACGTCCTATTTCGTCTCTGTCCTCTCTGCAGCCTCCCATTTAAGCCCGATACAGAAGTGATCCAGAGTGTCTCTTAAGCGTTGTGTGATGTGTCGTCAACGTCGTCGTTGGTAGTTGAGGAATTCAATTACCTAAAACAGGTGGAATGAGTTTGACATTATTGTCAAACACACACACATACACGTCATTTTCTTTGTCCTTGTCGCCATTGAAGTCGCGTATACGCTACGTGTTTGACTTTTGGAACTTTTCAGTGTATTTTTTTGTTCTCGAATTTTTAATTCAAAAACCTTGACTTGATGCGATGGTGATTTTTTTTCATTAGAAAGTTGGGATTTAATTAAGAGTAAACATAAAGACAAGGGTAAATAAAAAAGTAGGAAGGTTTTATTTAACTAGGTCAGTCTTTAGATTTGTTGCTGAACGAAAAACAAAATTAATTAGATAATCACGAGTAACACGGTTTCGTGTCGTTTGATGGTAATACATACGAAAAAAGCGCAATGAATTGCATTTAACATCAAACAGTTTATTAATAAAGCTGAGAATAAATGAGCTTGAAATGTAAAAAAAGGTAGATACTGCAGTCTTGAAACAAAAAACCGAAAAAAGTATTTTTGAGCTCCAGAAACGCATAATTTTTTTTCATCCAGGGCATCATTTACTTATACAGGGTGTCAGGTAATTCGTGTACCATACTTTGGGATATGATTTTTGGTCATATTCTAAGAAAAAATTATTTTACAGTAAAGTCTGATTTTCAACTTTGACATCACTTTTTGACGTTTTAAAAAAAAGCTAACTTTGGTGTAGCCCGACCCATGTTAAGGTCAATTTCTCCGTCAGTACTAATGGTAGGGACCTCTTTTGGACTTTTTTTTAGTTGAAATACTAACCTTTATAACGACGTTTGAGCTGATATGTTTTTAGGGTTGCCAGATATTCAATTTTAAATGGTGTTCGATTTTTCATGCCTGAGCTAAATTTTGACTTTGAGGTCAATTTTTTTTCAAAAAATGCGTAATAAACATACAGTTATCTTATTTTTAGCTGATGAAAAAAAAAAAAATAGTAAAATAAAAACTCATTGATAAGTGCGCCCAAAACCCATACATTTTATGATACTTGGGAAAATCTAAAACAGGTACAAAATCGAATTTTGGGTTTTAACCTACTTTTATTGCAGCACTTGCAATTGGAGTGGTTTCCAAGAATTGATAGCTTTTAGGTAATTTTTAAAACTCATGAAAAGGGTTAGAAGTTATTTGACTTACTGCCAACTCATAACCCTAATTACCTTACCTCTTCTCGGGGAAAGTTAAATTTGGGTAAATTAACTATATAAGTGGTATAAAAGAATAGAAAAATAAATTATTCATCAGATTATCAAGTAAAGTCACGATTACGTTGAATAACCCGGGGTTTAGACAAGCGAGTAGAAATAGTAGCGTTTATGTGTGTTAGTGTATCTGAACACGAGAGAGCCAACTAGTAGCCCAAATAGTATAATAGTTTTGCCTGCGAGTAGCCTACCAGTTATCCTCCTAGTGTAGTGTATCGTTTTCATTTATTTGTTTTGTTTCCATAGTTTCCAAAATTTGTATATTTTTCTATATGAAATATTTTAAAAAGTCATACTAGTTGACAAAACGTGCAGAGAGCTACTAGTCACACATACATCCATAAAACTAACACTATGATACAAATGCTACTAGTTCTACTCGCTTGTCTAAAACCCGGGTAAGAGCGCTTTTTGAAAAGAGACTCGAATTTTGTAACCAGTTTATAAACAGAATTCTTTGGACAGACGGATCTCAATTCACAAGAGATGGTATTACGAATTTCCATAATCTCCATACATGGGATTCGAGCAATCCACATTCAAGACGACAAGGAACATTTCAGCACAGATTCAGTGTCAATATGTGGGCAGGTGTAATTGAAAATAAATTAATCGGACCTTTCGAATTACCACCCCGACTTAATTCTACTAACTAACTGGAGTTTTTACAAAATAATTTACCAGACCTATTGGAGGATGTTCCACTGCTTCAACAAGCTTCATCATATATTCAACAAGATGGTGCTCCGGCCCACTATGGTCATGAAGTTAAGGATTGGCTGGATGAATTGTACGATTATAGATGGATAGGCAGAAATGGACCAATTCACTGGCCTGCAAGATCTCCCGATCTCAGTGTAATGCAGTTTTTATATGGGGACGAATGAAAGAGATCGTTTACTCATCGGAAATAACAACGTTAACTGAATTAGAACAACGTATTTTCGAAGGATCACTTAAATTAAGGCAAGAGTTATCGAGAATAAGCATTCAAAATTAAAACCAAAAATCTAGCATGCATTCAAAACGCAAGTGGGCACTTTGAGCACTTCTTATGAATGTATTTGTGTGTACATAAAATAAAAAACTGCTTAAAACTCCACAAATTATTGTTTTATTCAAACTCTTTACACCTCAGGCTAAACAATCATTTTTTTTAATTTTACCTGTTTTAGATTTTATTATTGTTTCGTTCATCAGGTAAAAATAAGAAAACTTTATGTTTATTACGCATTTTTTGAAAAAAAAAAAAATTGTGCTCAAAGTCAAAATTTTGCTCGGGCAAGAAAAATTGAACACTAATTAAAATTGAATATCTGGCAACCCTTAAAAGAGGCTAGTATTTCTACTACAAAAAAAAGTCTAAATTAATGTCCCTTCAAATAGTACTGACAGAGAAATTGACCTTAACATGGGTCAGGGTACAGCAAAGTAAACCTTTTTTAAATCGTCAAAAAGTGATGTCAAAGTTGAAAATCAGACTTTACTGTAGAACAATTTTTTTTTCTTAGAATATGACCAAAAATCACATCCCAAAGTATGGCATACGAATTACCGGACACCCTGTGTAAAGACCTTAACTGTCAAATTAGGGTATATCAAAGGTTGTCGTGACTTTAACAAAAAAATCCCTGAAAAAAAGTTCAATTTTTCCTCTTTAAAAAAGAGGGATTTTAAGCTTTTATCTTAGTGTAATAAGCCCTCAGAGCATCGAATTTTATAAAAGTGTCTACGTGCGTCCCTTATTGTCTGTCGATTCCGGGACTTTCTGACATGGTGCTGTTGAAATGACACAAACTTGATAAAAAAAAGGTATAGTATGGATGCTTTATGAACTGGCCATCACTTTGTTTGTCGATATCCATCTTTTTCTCAATTAAATCAGATAATTCTATGTTTTATTCCCACAAACGGGAGAAACATTAAAATTTTTACTGAGTGTGTAGACATTTAAAGGCTTTAAATAAAGTTATACTCTAACAGAGTAAGGTAATAGGAAAGGATTTGCTGAATAAGCCTTTGAAGCTTTAGAAACAATTTGTTGTCAATAATAAAAACTCCAATTTCTTAAAAATACATTGTTGAACAGTTTTTATGATATCCTCTTTACATCAAAAAATTATCCTTGTCCTCGTAACATCTTGAAAAAAAAACTGCATGGGGTTTGTCTAACTCCCATACTCATATAACAACCATCACCCTGCAGATAGCAGATTTACCTCTTTTTTTTGTTTGCAAATAGTCATACATATTAAACTTTTAATACTGGCCCGCTTTTATTTATATAACGCCCATGAAATATTTTATCTCAACCGCCTTTAACTTACTTGAGTCCATTTATTTACTTTTAATCCGACGCTTACGACTACCACATGCGAACATAATGAGCTTCGCCTGTTTTCATTATGTGGGTAGGTGGTACGTGCATTAAAACGAACAAACGAACGACGACAATAAGTCCTCACCCGATTATTTTAAGAGAATTATATACAAAACGTTAAAAGACTTATTATAGTCCTCTTTTTTGCTATACGTACCTACACATCCTTTTCACGAACACACTGAATAAACTCGAACAGGACATAATATCTGCAGCCGGCATGGTAGGGCCGTATCATATATAGGGTAGAGTTGCCAGTAGCCGGCCCCTTAACGAAATTTTCCGACAAAACTTATGATTAAGCCTTGAATTTTTAACGTTTTGATATTGTTTTATTTACCAAATAGTTCATTAGAGATTTCTTAAGAGTTATACAAAAATAAAACAATAATATTTTAACGTCAAACAATATATTTCATTGTTTTTCTGAAAAAACTCACATTTTCCTGTTTTCGGCCCCTTGGATCCTGATTCCGGCCTTTGTGTTTCCTATTCTCGGCCCCCTCAATAAAAAGGCTATACTAACGAATTCAAATATTTTATTTTTTTTTCCTTATAAGAAAACAACATACCTACCTACTTTCGTTTTTAGTTATATTAGAAAAACAAGTGTTAAACATAAAAAAATACATTTTATGAGTTTCTTGTCTCCAAGTTGTGTTCATTATAAATGTTTAATCTTAAAATAAATTTCAAATTAATAAATTAAATACAAAATTCAAATTATTTTTCCAATTTTAATTTCAATTTAAATTTTTATTTTAAAGGCACATAGGTATATTAAAACTTAATATCCCGATAGCCCAAGGATGGAGTAGCACTCCGAAACACGTCGCATAGTTATATTTAAAATCAAAAGTTCTGATATGAAGTTTTAATATATAAAATTAAATTAAAAATTAAAATAAAAAATTAAAATAAATTAGGAAATGATTTTTGGGTATATTCTAAGAACAAAATAGTTGTACAGTAATGGTCTATCTCTAGTTGCTACATCTTTTATCGGGGATTTAAGAAAAGGCTTACTTTGGTGTACCCTTAGCCATGATAACAAAAATTTCTCTGTTAATAATAATGATAGAAATTTCGTTTAGGCTTTTATTTGTAGAGGAAATACCAGTCTTTGTAATTGCGTTTAAATAAATTTGATTCGTTTTTGAGTCTTCAGATATCCTGTTTGTAGCCTGTACCGTTTTTCTTTTTGACTTTAAGGTCAATTATATCCAGAAAATAGGCTTTTTCTTTTTTAGCTCAGAAAAGAGTTCTGAACAGAGTCCGAGCATATCGAGAATGCTCTGAAAATCCTCTGAAATAAGCGTGTTCTGACTTCTGAGCGCTCAGAATGTCCGAATTATTATCGAAACACACCTGAACATTTAGCTGTCACTATTTTATCTTACTGAAGAAATTAAAAGGACAGTCATGTTTCTCGTCCAGTTCAAGCCTCCTGAAATAAGACCAAGCCTTTACAAAATGTTGCTCTCTCTGAAGATTAAGTACCTACTAACTGACTGCTTAACTGACTATTGAAAAATTGGCCCTTAGGCCTTAGGCTTTTTAAAGTAGATTTGTCTAAAATATAACATAATAAATAAATATAAATGCATAAAAGACATTTACTTCCAAATATTTCAAAACAAACGCTTATTTTGGAACAATGTCCAACTAACGTTTTTGACAACAAAACTTAATAAAATCGTGTGCCGGCGAGATCGCACAACTACAGATGTAAAAACTGAGCTAGTATAATTGTATAATGGAACGAAAAAAGTTGCAATTAGTAGGAGAGAGATGACAGACCATTTAAAAACTCTAACCACAGAAGTATCACTACTATTTCACTAATTACGAGCCATTTTTTGGTAGGCGGCCGGCTACTGGAGACGGCCGGAATTAGGCAACTCTACCCTATTACATATCGGGTTTCTGGTTTTTGGTTTGGTTTATGTTGGCCAGATATATCAGTATCCAGATGATGATTATCCTTTAGGATGATGGCCTTCCAAAATGGCTCCTATTCCGAATGTGTTACAATAACATGAAATTAATGGAGTAACGGGATTAATTATCATAATAAATCTAATAAGACTGAAAGCAGCAAAATCCTTGACGTCAAAATGAAATCTTTTAATGGAGTTGGCTAATCTGGATGATGCCCGCACATGGCTGAAATGTTTATTTCGTTCTTGTTGGAAATTTTCAATGATATATGCATACATTTGTTTGTAGATTTGTGATCAAAGTGGTTTTTGTGATAAAAAAAATAAAAACCTTTTCAATGTGTTCACGTTGTAAGATTCACTTACCTATGAAGTTCTTTTAATATTTAAGAATATTAACCGTCTTACCTATTTAAAAATATTCAAACCAATTGAACGCACAAAATGGTAGTTACCTCGGTGTTTCATAAGCAACGGTAGCAATTTTCATAAACAATAGATTTTTTCCAGTTCAGAAAAAGTTTGAAGGTTTAACTTGTTGATGGACTTCTATTAAACGCAACATGAAAGTAGGTACATATTTCGATGCACAGCAAACCAAAAGTACTTAAATATAAACAACCCTTTGTATCTAGTGATAAATAGCATAGCATAAACAGCAATTTCAAAAATCTCCCTAATAAGGGTTGGTTTGGTTTTGTTCTGTATTTTTCATTTTGAATCCTTGTTTTGGTTGGTATATTAATGCAAAAATGACATGAGTATTTTTTATTTGTCAGAATATAACTCACAGTGAGTGTTGACAGAAATATTAACAAGTAATGGTAATATTTTACCGTTAAGTTATCGCTTCTCGGCCTTATGGCTAAGATCAAAGTGTAGTATCTGTTCTTATCAGCTTAACATCTGATAGATCCCCCATCGGGGGACAACAAATGTTAAACTGATTTTTGGAATTAGACGGAGTGCTAGGAGCTTGCTCCACCTCTGTCGCGGGTTGGCCCGGTATTGCAGTACCGCCGGGATCGGCCCAATAAATAAATTATTATTAAAAACTAAAATTTTTTGTTAACAAATTCCATAAATCATACATGTCATAAATCAGTAGATTTACATTTTATATTAGATATTTTGTTTTAGATCTTAATACATTTTGTTTTAGATTTTAATGGGCCTTATCACAGGCCCGGTCGTAAAAGATTCGTAAAGTATCATTTCATAGCACCGTCCTCGTTAGAACAATATTGACACGATTTTGTGGGATATCGATATAACTTTTCACGTCCTCTGAATTGGTTTGGAAATATCTGTGTTTACGAGAGCAGCTTTAATAATTTTTTTTCGGGATTCGTTATACGAAACTATTACGACGGGACCTGTGATAAGGCCGAATAAATTTTGTATTAGAAATTTTGTAGTAAATTTTAATACATTTTGTATTAGGTTTCAATACATTGATGTATTAGATTTTAATACATTTGGTACTAGATTTTAATACATTTTGTATAAGATTTTAATACTTTTGTAATAGATTTTACATTTTGTATTATTTTTTAATACATTTTGTATAAGATTTTATTACATTTTGTATTAGATTTTAATACATTTTGTATTAGATTTTAATACATTGCGGGTGTCAATGGCACAGTTGATAGTGTTTGACTGCTAACCTAGACGTGTGGGTTCGAGCCCCAGTCTGGGTTGCATTCTTTTCTATATTCCCCAGTTTCAACTGTATGAATTTCATGATAATCATATATATTATTTCAGTAGTACGTGACCTTTTTTAAGCAAACATACTGAACCGATTTGAATGGTTGAGGTGTCAAAACAATCGAAATTTCCCAAGGACTTCGAGAGTTATAGTTTTATTTTATAAATATTTATAATTAAATTAAGAACTAGCTTTAAAAATATCATAATATTCCAATGAAAATGAACACTTCAAATTCAATGAACTTTCAAAACAAACATTCCAATTTTCAATAGTGCAAATTAGGTCTGTTCAATATATAGTGGTGTGCATAAAATTGAAGGTAAGGAATCACTTGCAGTTGACGGAATAACATTAAGACCACGATTATACGATTCATTTTTTCGGTTGTTTCGTCTTTCGTTTTTTTTTCTTCATAGAAATGTAGAGGAAAGGAAGTAACGAAAGCAGGAAAGAAAATTTCAAGAATTTTTCTGGTTGAACTTTGACGTTTCTGATTTGGCAACCACAATGCTGTTCGGTGGTGTCGCAAAAATGATTTAAACAAAAATGATTGAATTGGAAATTTTTTTCACTAATTTAATATACCTACTTATTTATATATATGTACATATTTTAGAAATAAGTGATTAAAACATTTTTAATTATTTGAACTGATCAGGCGCGAACGCAGGGGAGGGTTTTGGGGGTTCAAACACCCCGAAATGTATGAATTTAACTTCCTCGCCATACAATTTCACTCTTTATTTTTGATTTTTCAAATATACAGTGCCGATATTTTGTTGGTGGGTGAAGAGAGTGAAAAGTAAGGGGTAGGGATCAAATCGTTTGTACCAGAAAACTCGAACGATTTTTCCAGTCTCTTTCACCTTCTTTTCAGTTTTTTTTGTGTGTGTTCGGTGTCAGTGTGCCGTTCGTTTGATGGTGTGAGTGAATATCAATGAAAAATGAAGAGCACAGCAATAAAAAAATTAAGAAGACAAAAAAAAAATCTTATGGAAAAAATCGTACTGTGTGTACATTTCACACGATTGCTGGAAAAATCTTCGTGGAAAAATCGGGCAATGTAGATCGGGACATAGGAACTTGATTTTTTGGAATTGCAATTGGAAGTGTTTATTTAACAAATTCATTTTCATCTTATGGGAAATTAGGTCTGTTCAATTTATGTTATGGATGGATATAAAGTTAATGCACTGGACGTTGACGGAACTAAACGGTGCATAAAAAATAATAATTATTATTGAACTGACTTGCAATTGCAAGGTATAGCTTCTCCGTGCGTGACTGTTTGCATTGCTTGGGAGATCTTTAAGACTTCCAAATTGAATAAGTCCGCATGAGAAAAAAGATCTTATCTCCATTTCGCGATAATTCACTGTCACAGACATAATACCACTGGAACGTGTATTAAAAAGAGAATGATGAATTTTACATAGGTACTTGGTTTTTTTTTTTAAATTAAAATAAACTTTAAAAAAATTAAAATAAATTTAAAATTAAAAAATCAATCCATAATTTTGCAAATTTTGCTTCGAAAAGTTGCTGAACCAGAAGGCACTGGTAAAATTTCTTCATCATGGCAAGAAGTATTCCTCATTTTCAAAGAGAGCGGATGCATATGCTTATTCCTGCGTGGAGGTTTTAGGCAGGTTCTTCCTGTTGTAAGGCACGACAGTACAACAACAATTATTGAATTGAAGCTAATATAAAACAATCTCAAAAATTGAAAAAAGGAAATATGAGGACATACGACGATCCCATTTTTAGTAACTGGCTTTTAAAGTTGGGAAACGGTGAGTTGGAGTACTAAAATTATTTGTCTCCAGATGCAATTAAAGTTCCAAAATATTGCTATGTCCCCGAAAATGAATATTTGCATAAATCTTATGATATACATGTCATAAATGTCATAAATGAAGGCAACGTTTTGCAGTTACTTGATCGAGCAATTTTATGCCCAAAAAGAAGATTGCGAAAAAATAAATGATCATATTGTAGACAAAATTATTGCAGATGAACCAAACATTTAGTACAGCTATGAATCGATTGATGATAGATACGATGAAGAACTGTATTTTGTGGAGTTCCTAAATAGTGTTTGTCATTCTGGCCTTCCATCTCACAAATTAATGTAAACACGACTGCAATGCTAATACGGAATCTAAAAGCTAATGAAGGTTTGACCAATGGGGCGAGGATGATAATAACTCAATTAAGTATTTTCATCATAACATACTGGAAAAACTGTTTTAATTCTGAGAATACCATCAACACCATGGGATACATCTATGCCATTCACTCAACATGAGTAAACAGTTTCCCATTAAAATTTCATATGGTATCACCATATATAAAGTGCAAGGTCAAACATTACAAAGAGCTGGGTTGCACTTGCCGGATACTGTATTTTCTTATGGTCAACTTTATGTGGCTTTCTCAAAAGTAAAAAGTTTCTGAAATATTTTCATAACTATAAAAAAGATTGAATCATTAATTCCAATGTTATTTTTAAAGAAGTTCTATAACTTCACTCATCATTCTTTCATACACACATTCACATTCTTCATACACATACATACATGCATACAATAAAATTTTATAAAACACAAAAATTAAGGATTGTTTATTGTAATATAGTTGTTCATTTCGTTCGTCATTTTCATTCAAAAAATAAAAACATAGAAAAGTCATCCAGACTAAGGAAATATTGTTTCTTGGAATTTAATTTATACAAAATATGACTGAATAAATTCTATATATAAAATAATAAATAAAAACTTTTAGTTCATATCTTATTATTATTTTTATACTAAGTTGTTGTTCATTCAACATCAAGTGCGATCTTACCTTTATTTACATCTACCTTTCAGATATTTGAACAGATCTTATTTCTCATAAATGTGGAATGTATATTTGTTAGAGAGAAAAGATCAAAATGCAGCAGAACGTCGTTTCTGCATTATAGGAAAGTGCCATAATGCTGAAATGAAGACGAACATGTTCATATTTTTGATGGTTCTCTTTCCCTCGCTCTACTGAAGATACATGTAAATCCACCATTACGCTGATAAGCGAGATATAGTCGGCTTTGGATAGCGAATGTTCATGTTTGAGTGTATTTACTCTACACTGAACCATGTTTGTAATATTTTATATTAATTTTTATAAAAGAAAATTAATATAAAAGATTACAAACATGGTTCAGTGTAGAGTAAATACACTCGAACATGAACTATCCGGATAGGTTTGTGTTGTTTAAATCCCGTGTAAAAAACAGCTGATGACAAAACAGCAAAATGTATACAGCAAGTATACATTTTGGTATACATTTGTATCCCAAGCGAAGTGTCAAAAACAACCAATTCGTTCAAAAACCTATATGGATAGTTATCTCTCTTTATGCTATCGCATAGGTTCTTGATCGCGAAAAACTTTTTTTGCGAGAGGTCTCGCACGGGTAGGCTAGTTAACATCTAATTCTCAATCCACTGTGCCAACAAAAAATTTTTCCTTTCCTTCTATTCCTTCTAACTAGTGCCGTGCATTGCATTTAAAAGACCTGAGGTCTTACAGGCATATAGCTAAAATTAAAATTATTATTAATACATTTTGTATTAGATTTTATACATTGATGTATTAGATTTTAATACATTTTGTATTAGATTTTAATAGATTTTGTATGAGATTTGTATACATCTTGTATTAGATTTAAATACATTAAACATAATACTTTTTCTTGAAATAAATTTGATTTTTTCTAACTGCATCTTTTACTGAAACTGCTGCAGTTTTCACTTCCACACACTTTGTGTTAAGCATATAATAAGCTTTTATATTGTTAAGAATTATTGTAGAATGCAACTGCATGTACAACAGCCATCCATTTATTTTTTAATCCAACGTTTCTCGGTGGAATAAAATGAATAATTGTAAGTACAACTTTTCAAGACATTCGCTGCAGTGGTGTTATTTGAGGATAGATATTTTTATTTATTTTTCAGAATATATAATATAAAAACTAAGAAAATCCTTCCATGGGATTTAATGCACTGCACCTTAACGAACAATTTGAAAATAAAAAAAGCGGTTCTATGACAGGTATCTACACATTAAAATACTGATGATAAATAATGATGTAGTAAAATGCTCACCTACTTTCACATCAAATTCTGATTCTGTTACATTTCTATAAATGTGATCAGGATCAATGATCAGTCAGTTTGGTATATCGAAAAGACGAAAAGAAGAATCTCACGTTACATACTTCTCTTAGTCATAAGGATGTTTAACAATGCAATATTTTATTTAGTTTACCTAACATTGCAATTCACATTCAGTTTTGTCTCATGATTTTACTTATGGATACCGTGAACACTGCAAAGACCACTCTGGCTTCACTTCAATGTCGAATAAATCTTTCGCCTTTTACTAAAGATTTCCGTGGAGTGGGGCACTCTAATGAGTCTAAAATAAAATTTTTGAAAGGTCTGACGTAAGTTGGGCCTAATATAAAAAAAAAACATCAGACATTATGTCGTCAAACGTTTTCAAGTCGAGTTTTCAATCATTAGTTAAGCTATCAGTCTATCACTTCACTATCAGAAGAATAAAAATTATAGAAACACAGCTAAGCCAATTTGTTCTAAATCTGAGGAATATATAGTACCTTACCTACAATCTACATACTTATTATGTGAAGTTTAACTGACTATTGTAAAATTCGCTCTAACACCCTATGTCACGTTTTGTAATGTAATCTACCTGATATTATGTATCAGGTTCAGGATTCAGGATACTTGATTTTTTTTAGATTTTGGAAATGATAGCAACAGAGCAACTTTAGGCTAGGATTAGGATAATGGACGTTGTAGAGTTTAATTGTTTCTCTTTTGACAAATGCCTTATATTTTTCTATGTGGAAATACCTAATGAATAAAAAGTCAAGTAAACTACGAGTTAATAATGAATATTACGTTCCGGCTGTGATATTTTAAAATAAGAAAATCGGTTTACCTAATTTTTTCATTTAGGTGTAATTTCATTTCTTTTGTTTCGTCTGGTTTTAATTTCGTTATTTAATAAAATGTTTCATGTTTCTAACTAACTAATATGCGCACTTCATAGTCGTGTCGTACAGGCGCAGAAATATTACATGATGAATGATTTTTTTGAAGAATTCCTCCTATACCTGCAATGATAATAGACAAAATGATAATAGTAAAATGGAAAATCTAAATTGAAAACCCTCAATATAAAAAAAATTGATTTTTTCACACAAATATTCCACAGTAAGTAATTCAAGATACAATAGTTTTGAATTAAATAAATTATAAAATTACCAACTTATATTCTAGTTTCTGCGTAGTGCATTTAATTTACAAAAAAAAAACAACTAGGTAGGTATACCTAATGTTAGGTAGAAGGTGTGTTCTTTTCAAGGTCTGAAATTCTTATGAATAGTGAACATTAAAATATCTTTTCAAACTCCAAGCTCTGCAGTGGCGGAGCCAGGGGGTGGCTATAAGGGCTAAAGCCCCCGCCCCCTACACAGCCAGTTCTTAAAATTGATTGAAATATAGAAATCAATACATTACAACGTGAATATTGCCTAAAATATTGCTAAGCAGTGAAGTTTTAATGGGAGTCCGACAAAATAACTAGGCTGGGGCTAAGCAATTGACATGGTATCTATGTTTTTTTTTTTGTCTAAGCCCCAAATGAACTAGGTTGGGCTTAAAGCCTGAAAGGAATTGTACAAAAACCAAGGTCGGGGCTACGAATAATTGGCAAGACCAGACAACAGGAACTAAAAAAAAACACCTTGGGACTAGGGCTTCATAAGAATTGGACAAAAAAAACGTGGTCGGGGCTAAGAAAATAATTCCCTTAAACCTTATTTCAGAAAGTTTTGGGGCTTGACTCTAGGGACTGTCAAGTGCAAGTTGGGGTTAAAGCTTGAAGAGATAATTAAAAAGCGGGTAGGGGCTTTTTAACAGTTTGTACACATTAGTATGAAAGGTACCGTTATTTTTCAAATATTCTAGAAAATAATTTGAAACTATTTTAAACCAAGTTTTAAAAAATTGAATAAGTTTTTGCAAAACATTGGGTTTTCAAAAACTAAAATTTGAATATTTTGTTATTGAAAAACAGAAGCTTTTTAAACATTTTAGTTAAAATTAATTTTAAAACCTTGTAGAAGCTCACTACAAAAAAATAAAGATATCAACAAAACCGTTTTCGAGAAAACCAAAAAAATGTTTGTTGCAAAAACATACATTTATTGAAGAAAAAAATCCTCAAAAAGTAGCCTTTTTCTATTGAATTATCTGAAATTTGTTTAAGGTTGAATCCGTTTTAAAGAAAAAAATGGTTTTCTTTTTTCGCTAAAAAATTCATATCAAACCAACCGTAATTTATAGTCTCAAAAAGCAATATATACCAAGTTTGAAGCTGAGGGCTTTTGAGAATTCTTTGAAAAGTACACACCTCTTCTACCTAATAGAAGGTATACCTACCTAGTTGTTTTTTTTTTTTTTTTTTTTTGTTAATTAAATGCACTACGCAGAAACTAGAATATAAGTTTGTAATTTTATAATTTATTTAATTCAAAACTATTGTATCTTGAATTACTTACTGTGGAATATTTGTGTGAAAAAAATCAATTTTTTTATATTGAAGGTTTTCAATTTAGATTTTCCATTATACACACATTTTATCTATTATCATTGCAGCTATAGGAGGAATTCTTCAAAAAACTCATTCATCATGTAATATTTGTGCGCCTGTACGACACGACTATGAAGTGCGCATATTAGTTAGCTAGAAACAGAGGGGTAAGGTAATTAAATATATTGGGACTTAAGTACTACTTAATTACAATTCTTTACTTAAATTTTTTAAGTAGAAGTAGAATTCCCCGGTACTTGTACTTACAAATTTTAAGTACCAGTACCGAGGAATTGTACGTGACTTAAATTCCACAAAGGAATTTAAAAAAATTGGATTCATTACTTAAGTAATTAAATACTGTACTTAAATACTTTTTCAAATACTTCTAATTCCTTTTGTACTTATAATTCCTTTTAAATTCCTTTTGTAAAAAAAATATAAAAAAAAACAAAAGGAATTAAAAGTACTTAAGGAATTAAAAGTATTTAAAAAAGTATTTAAGTACAGTATTAAATTACTAAAGTAATAAATACAATTTTTTAAATTCCTTTGTGGAATTTAAGTACAAGTACAATTCCTCGGTACTTGTGCTTAAAATTTTTAAGTACAAGGACCGAGGAATTGTACTTGTACTTAAGCTTAAAAAATCAACGACGACGAAACAAAAGAGTTGAGGTAAGAACCTCAGTTCAAAACCAGACGAAACAAAAGAGTTGAGGTAAGAACCTCAGTTTTGTTAACGAATTTAAGAAATAATTAACAAAAGAGCTAAGAACCTTAATTTGTAATAACACTCATGAAATGGGATCAAGATCAATCGTAAAGAATAATTATATTCATAAGAGTTGCATTATGTTTTATTATTTATTGGGCCGATCCCGGCGGTACTGCAATACCGGGCCAACCCGCGACAGAGGTGGAGCAAGCTCCTAGCACTCCGTCTAATTCCAAAAATCAGTTTAACATTTGTTGTCCCCCGATGGGGGATCTATCAGATGTTAAGCTGATAAGAACAGATACTACACTTTGATCTTAGCCATAAGGCCGAGAAGCGATAACTTAACGGTAAAAATTGGTCGTTACTTGTAAACATTTCTGTCAATATTCACTATGAATTTTAATATAAGAAAACAAAATTCTCTTCATGTCCTTTCACCATACCACCAAGTAAAGATGAAAACAGGACACTTCCTAGAAATGCACCCTTATGAAAGATAATGTTGAAATTAAAGAATTCTATGCTAGCCTGTCATAAGATCATGTGTCATGCTCATGATCATGATAGCTCAAGGGGTTGTTTTTTTAATTTAACAATGTTTGTTTTGTCATTCATGAAAAAGGTTTACTATATATGTATGTAGGTATATAGTAGATAGATAGATAGTAGGTCCGAGCAAAATCAAGATGAGCATAATTTTATGCTTGCATTGCAAACGTAGCTACCTATAGGTACTTTTCATAATTCCACAATAGGAAAAAATCAAAATGAGTTAATGAAATCATAACTTGTTTAGAAAAACTTATGAACGTTAAATATTTAAAAATTAACAAAAAATAGGTACCTAGGCGCTAGGTATTATTTGTATGTTTTTATTTCGAACTCAAAAAATATCTTAGAACTTAACCTTATGATATTATTGTTATTATTGTACTCTTCGTACTAGAATGTCAGCTTATTAGGCTTGACCATTCTTTATTCCGTCAATTTCATTGAATTTTTGAACAACAACAACAACCTAAACCTTATGATCTTTTTTTAAATAATTTAGTTTCAATTAAAACGTAGTCAAGTTTCAAGTTCCTCTACATACATATTTACAAAAGTTAGGTTCATTGATGTTGTTTCCTTTGGACTGCAAGGCTTAACGCAACATTCATGTGAAATTCCGTGCCTTCTGCGGTGAATTTTCGTAAATCCCATCGTTTTACATATCCATGCTTGTCAATAATGGCAGCATATCAAGGCTCGAGCCAATATTGGAATCCTCTTCAGTGTTTTCGATGCTGAAGTCATGATCTAGGGAAAAACTGTGGAATGCATTTATATTTTATGTGTTGGTATGAATTGGTACTTATAGGAGTTTCTTTTTGATTTAGATCCATTGAAGCCGTTTGGACACTTTAAATCTAAAATATTTACCAGATTTTTGCCACAAACCTTTTGTTCAACAATCGAAAGATTCATTATTGCCAAACACACAAAATAGCAGAAGCATTCCTCATATTGTCGAATAGATGATTGATTATGTCATTACCTCAAGGATTATGGTATGTGTTATAAAAGTTCTCTTTGTTTTGATGTTCTGTGGCTATACCACGCTATAAGACTGTAAGGACTGTAAGAACTGAACTAATAATACTTCTCGTTAGCTCATTGAACTCCTTATATATGATTTGTTAAAATATTGAATTTTAGTAGGAGTTGTTGTTTACAAACTGATACACCTTTATGCAACGCAGGTTTACATTAGGAGTGATTAAAAGTTATTTCTGCTGACAAGTAGTGTGTGGGCTTATTTGTTCCATTAATTATGCAAATTTTATTTTTCTCTTGCAAGTAGCTAAGTATTTTTGTTTTGGAATCCGAAATCTAAAATTAACTTTTGTGTCTAGAGGATATTTTGAATGAATTTTTAGAAGGTGCGACCATCTTCAGGTACTTAAATAGGTAGGTAAGTAATCGGGCAAAAATAATTTTGATCCAAACTCAGCACAGAGCATTTTTATGTTAATTGCGTTATCGTTCGAACTCGAATTCTAATTCTAGCTGATCAAGAAAGGGTAGTTGAGTACATTCAACATTTCCTCCCATGTCCCATAAGAATATGGCGACGTTCTCTTGTCTTCATTTATTCACGGCTACATGCTGACGATTTAAGCTCTGGTGTTCAAATTTATTAAATTGCTGGTTCTTAGCAAAAACTAAACTATGTAATTACACCTAAATGAAAAAATTAGGTAAACCGATTTTCTTATTTTAAAATATCACAGCCGGAACGTAATATTCATTATTAACTCGTAGTTTACTTGACTTTTTATTCATTAGGTATTTCCACATAGAAAAATATAAGGCATTTGTCAAAAGAGAAACAATTAAACTCTGCAACGTCCCTTATCCTAATCCTAGCCTAAAGTTGCTCTGTTGCTATCATTTCCAAAATCTAAAAAAAATCAAGTATCGTGAATCCTGAACCTGATACATAATATCAAGTAGATTACGTTACAAAACGTGACATAGGGTGTTAGAGCCAATTCTACAATAGTCAGTTAAACTTCACATAATAAGTATGTAGATTCTTCAGACTTAGAACAAATTGGCTTAGCTGTGTTTCTATAATTTGTATTCTTCTGATAGTGAAGTGATAGACTGATAGCTTAACTAATGATTGAAAACTCGACTTGAAAACGTTTGACGACATAATGTCTGATGTCTTTTTTTATATTAGGTCCAACTTACGTCAGACCTTCCAAAAATTTTATTTTAGACTCATTAGAGTGCCCCACTCCACGGAAATCTTTAGTAAAAGGCGAAAGATTTATTCGACATTGAAGTGAAGCCAGAGTGGTCTTTGCAGTGTTCACAGCATCCATAAGTAAAATCATGAGACAAAACTGTATGTGAATTGTAATGTCAGGTAGAGTAAATACAATATTGCATTATGTATTGTTAAACATCTAAAAAAAGTAAGTAGGGTACAGTAGAGGAGGGTGAGTTTGTTTGGCATTGGGAACTGGTCGTTATTCTGTATTCCAAAATTCTGTAAATAACTCAAAAATTCTGTGTGACTATAATTCTGTATTTCATTATTCTGTAAATTTGATATTCTGTATTGCAAAATTCTGTTAATCAAAAATTCTGTATTAAAATTCTGTAAATTGAAAAATATGTACTGTATTGCAATGCTGCACACATTTTAGATCAACAAAATAACAAAACAATGTTTGACAAGTGTTGGCGAATCTTTCATAGTAAAATATAGGGCCAAATTCCTAAACGCAACATTTGCAAAGCAAAATATATGCAAAGCATATGTCAAAATCAAGTTGAAATGTTAAAAGCATATTGTAGTGTATCCACATATGCGCCGCCACTGCCCATTTAACAAATGAGTGACAAAACATGTAAAGTGAAATCGAGTATGTTAGTCATAGCATAACATCAGCATTCTACTCGATTGCATTGATTGTCACTCAATAGTAATAAGATCCTTATTTAAATATTGTAGCCAATAAGAAAATAGTATAACGTTTGAATGTGAGATTGAATGTGTAGAAGTAAGATAGAAAAGTATTATAACAGTTAAACAAATTAGTATATAAGGAATGTTAAGATTCAATAAAGACACTTGTGTTTTGAACACGGAAACTATCACTTCTTAATTTGGCGGCGAGTAATCGCTCTATCCAATATAGCGTAGTACGCTTAAATTACTGATAGCATGGTACGCTTAAAATACCAAAAACTTAGGGACCACTTAACTAACAACATATAACTCTACATGGCGATCCTGCCAAATACTACCAAATGTCGCAGCAAGAAATAGATGCTATAGTGAACAAGTGGGAAAAATACCTGGAGGAATTGAAGAAGAAGAAGATCGAAGAATACATTCCCGAAGGCCCAACATCGCCAACAAAATACACACCGACACTAACGACTGCTGGACCAAAACCCATTACTATCCTTCAATATCAAGAGAGGCAACAAAACCAAAAACAAGCTCTAAGGCAAATAAGGGAACATCAACAAACAGAGCAGTTAAAACCAAAACGAAACCGAATCCGTGGAGGAAAACAAGTAAGGGCACGAAGGGAAATTGCCGATCTCCATCGTATTATCACCCTCACAACTGACAAAAAACAAAAAAACACACTAATAAACAAGTTAAAAACACTAAAGAAGCAGCATTATGGGAAAAGGCCAGAGCAAACCTGAAACAATAGTTAACAACAACAATGTCCAGGAACAAATAACCATGCCAATAATTCCAGAATCAGTGGCAACAGCCGCAGTCATCATCACCATCCTTTACGCCGCATACAAAATAAGAAAGATATAAGAGTATTACAACCATTCCTCAGATTCAAAATAGCTTATCTAATTTTAGTCAGAGAAATCTTTCAGTGACTTCATTTAGAGACAAATTACTCAACACTATAGCAGAGTTAAATAATCTTCAGATTAAAGAGTTAGGCAGCAATGCTACCAAAGAAGAAAAAAAATGTGATAAGGAAAATGAACGACATTTATAGTTTAAATATCTTTAAAAATGGTCTTAACGACAATTTTAAACAAACTATTTTTGCATCCCAACCTAAATCACTAACAGAAGCATCAAACCTCGCAATAGAATTAGAAAAAACAAATACTAACGCTTTAATGTACTATAGACATAACCCAGAAAACATTAATCGACAAAACAGACAAAACTTTAATCAAGACGGCAATGACCGTAACAGATTCCAAAGAAACATGAATCAAAATCAATACAACAGCAACATCCAAACTCGAAATTCCAACCGAAACAATAACTTCAATCGACATTATAACTGGAACGATAACCGAACCCAAAATGCTCAAAGAAACAATAACCAAGGTCATAATCAAAACCAATTCAGAAATACGAGACAGCAAATACGACTATTACATAATGAGCGACAAGAGGGAAACGAATACGGCTCGGAATACGCGAATATTCCAGACAGCCAAAATTAAAAGTGTATAGAATATCGGATAGCAACACAAATTTTATTGTTGCAAAACATAAAAATAAAAATATGACATTTCTAATAGACACGGGTGCAGACATATCTATCTGTAAAATTACAAGTAAACTAGAGAATGAAGAATATGACCCAGAACAGAAATGCAAACTCACTGGTATAACTAATGAGGAAATACACTCTTTAGGAACACTCGATCTAAACCTCCAATTATGTGAAACTATCTATCTACAGAAATTCCAACTAGTAGATGAAAAATTTCCTATCGAAACAGATGGTATCTTAGGTAGAGATTTTTTTACCAAATTTCTCTGCAAAATAGACTACGAAACATTTACAATATCATTAAGCGACGACAAAAAAACAATAACTTTGCCAATGCAATCAAAACCATTACATGCACTTAGAATCAAAATACCTGCAAGAACAGAAATGATTCACGCACTAAAAATTCATTTAAATCATGACACTCTTATTACAAATAAAGAAATAGCGTCAGGTGTATTCATAAGCAACACAATAGTACCAAAAAATGGCATGGCGCATATCAAATTGCTCAACACGAACGACAATGAAGTAATTTTAAACGACATTACCTTAGACACAGAACCACTTGATAACTATGACATAATGAAATATAAAAACGAAATCAATTATAATGAGGATCGTTTTAAACAAATAATAAAAAAACTAAAAGTAGACTGCAAAGACGATCATGCAAAAAAGGAGTTAATTGACATCTTTAGAAAATATCAAGCAATTTTTCATTTAGAAAACGAACCACTTACAACAAACAATTTTTACACTCAGAAAATTGAAACTTCAGATAAAACACCTACATACATAAAAAACTATAGACTTCCCCATGCACATTTAGAAGTCATATCTGAGCAAGTTGAACAAATGTTCAACGACAACATAATAGAGCATTCAAAAAGCCCTTACAACGCACCTCTATTACTAGTACCAAAGAAAAATGTAGCCGACAAAAAGAAATGGAGAGTAGTAGTAGACTACAGAAAGTTAAATGATAAAATAGTGAACGACAAATTCCCTTTAACTCGTTTAGAAGACGTACTTGACAAACTAGGAAGAGCAAAATGGTTTTCAACATTAGATATGACTAGTTCTTTTCACCAAATAGGACTACACAAAGACTCAAGACCACTTACGGCATTTTCCACCAACAATGGACATTACCAATTTAAGAGACTGCCATTTGGACTTAAAATTTCATCCAACAGTTTTCAAAGAATGCTTACTATCGCTCTAGCTGGATTAGAATCCGAAGCATTCTTATATGTTGATGACATAATAATCTACGGTTGCAGTATAAGACACCACAACGAAAATCTAGTACGTATCCTCGAACGACTCAAACAATACAACCTTAAGCTAAATCCAGAAAAATGCAATTTTCTTTGCCCTGAAGTAATATATCTAGGCCACTTAATTACAAGCAATGGCGTAAAAACCGACCCTGCAAAACACAAAACGATTAAAGAGTATCCAATTCCAAAAAATGCAGATGAAGTTAGACGATTTATAGCCTTTTGCAATTATTACAGGAGGTTCATACCAAATTTTGCTGATATTGCACAAAGCCTTAATATCCTTTTAAAGAAAAACACGACATTCAAGTGGGATACAAATTGTCAAACAGCTTTTGACACTTTAAAAAATAAACTCATGGAACCTCCTATACTACAGCATCCAAATTTCGAAAAACCATTTATTCTAACAACTGACGCATCAAATTATGCACTAGGAGCAATCCTTTCCCAAGGCGAAATTGGTGCAGTGTAAAAGTAAATTTTCCAAATTATGCATAGAGTAATAATTTTCGAAATATAATTTTACCACCAAAATTTTTCTTAAGGGCGAGGGTGTAGTGTATCCACATATGCGCCGCCACTGCCCATTTAACAAATGAGTGACAAAACATGTAAAGTGAAATCGAGTATGTTAGTCATAGCATAACATCAGCATTCTACTCGATTGCATTGATTGTCACTCAATAGTAATAAGATCCTTATTTAAATATTGTAGCCAATAAGAAAATAGTATAACGTTTGAATGTGAGATTGAATGTGTAGAAGTAAGATAGAAAAGTATTATAACAGTTAGACAAATTAGTATATAAGGAATGTTAAGATTCAATAAAGACACTTGTGTTTTGAACACGGAAACTATCACTTCTTAATTTGGCGGCGAGTAATCGCTCTATCCAATATAGCGTAGTACGCTTAAATTACTGATAGCATGGTACGCTTAAAATACCAAAAACTTAGGGACCACTTAACCAACAACATATAACTCTACAATATGTTTGCATAGCATGTATGTGAATGGGCATTTGCGTTGTTTGTTAATTTTTGCTGGAATAAGTTATGGACCACCAAACAAAATTTATTTTAATAAAGATTTTACTGAGTTGTAGCTCTGTCATCATGAAACAAACAAGTCATAGTAGGTACTCCCGGTAGCCATCGCGGTCGCCGTCGCGGTCTCCGTCGCAGTCGCCGTCGCGGTCGCCATCGCCGTCGCCATCGCGGTCGCCGTCGCCGTCGCGGTCGCTGTCGCCGTCGCGGTCGCCGTCGCGGTCGCGGTCGCCATCGCAGTCGCCGTCGCGGTCACCGTCGCCATCGCGGTCGCCGTCGCCATCGCGGTCGCCGTCGCGGTCGCCGTCGCGGTCGCCGTCGCGGTCGCCGTCGCAGTCGCCGTCGCGGTCGCCATCGCCGTCGCCATCGCGGTCGCCGTCGCCGTCGCGGTCGCCGTCGCGGTCGCCATCGCAGTCGCGGTCGCCGTCGCCATCGCGGTCGCCGTCGCAGTCGCCATCGCGGTCGCCATCGCGGTTGCCGTCGCGGTCGCCTTCGCCGTCGCCATCGCGGTCGCGTTCGCCATCGCGGTCGCCGTCGCGGTCGCTGTCGCCGTTGCCGTCGCGGTCGCTGTCGCCGTCGCCATCGCGGTCGCCGTCGCGGTCGCTGTCGCCGTCGCGGTCGCCGTCGCGGTCGCCGTCGCGGTCGCCGTCGCGGTCGCCGTCGCGGTCGCCGTCGCAGTCACCGTCGCGGTCGCCATCGCCGTCGCCATCGCGGTCGCGGTCGCCGTCGCCGTCGCGGTCGCCATCGCGGTCGCCATCGCGGTCGCCGTCGCCGTCGCCGTCGCGGTCGCTGTCGCCGTCGCGGTCGCTGTCGCCGTCGCCATCGCGGTCGCCGTCGCCGTCGCTGTCGCCGTCGCGGTCGCCGTCGCGGTCGCGGTCGCCGTCGCGGTCGCGGTCGCCGTCGCGGTCGCCGTCGCGGTCGCCGTCGCAGTCGCCGTCGCGGTCGCCGTCGCCATCGCAGTCGCCGTCGCCGTCGCGGTCGCCGTCGCCATCGCGGTCGCCGTCGCCATCGCGGTCGCCATCGCGGTCACGGTCGCCGTCGCGGTCGCCGTCGCCATCGCGGTCGCCGTCGCCATCGCGGTCGCCGTCGCCGTCGCGGTCGCCATCGCGGTCGCCGTCGCCATCGCGGTCGCCATCGCAGTCGCCGTCGCGGTCGCCGTCGCGGTCGCCATCGCGGTCGCCATCGCGGTCGCCATCGCGGTCGCGGTCGCCGTCGCCGTCGCGGTCGCCATCGCGGTCGCCATCGCGGTCGCCATCGCGGTCGCGGTCGCCATCGCCATCGCGGTCGCCATCGCGGTCGCCGTCGCGGTCGCCATCGCGGTCGCCGTCGCGGTCGCTGTCGCGGTCGCCATCGCAGTCGCCGTCGCCATCGCGGTCGCCGTCGCCATCGCGGTCGCCGTCGCCATCGCGGTCGCCGTCGCCATCGCGGTCGCCGTCGCGGTCGCCGTCGCAGTCGCCGTCGCCATCGCGGTCGCCGTCGCCATCGCGGTCGCCATCGCGGTCGCGGTCGCCGTCGCGGTCGCCGTCGCCATCGCGGTCGCCGTCGCCGTCGCGGTCGCCGTCGCCATCGCGGTCGCCGTCGCCGTCGCGGTCGCCATCGCGGTCGCCGTCGCCGTCGCGGTCGCCATCGCGGTCGCCGTCGCCATCGCCGTCGCCATCGCAGTCGCCGTCGCGGTCGCCGTCGCGGTCGCCATCGCGGTCGCTGTCGCCGTCGCGGTCGCCGTCGCCGTCGCGGTCGCCATCGCCGTCGCCATCGCGGTCGCTGTCGCCGTCGCGGTCGCCATCGCGGTCGCCATCGCGGTCGCCGTCGCCATCGCGGTCGCCGTCGCCGTCGTGGTCGCCGTCGCGGTCGCCATCGCGGTCGCCGTCGCAGTCGCCGTCGCGGTCGCCATCGCCGTCGCCATCGCAGTCGCCGTCGCGGTCGCCATCGCGGTCGCCGTCGCCATCGCGGTCGCCATCGCGGTCGCCGTCGCGGTCGCTGTCGCCGTCGCGGTCGCCATCGCGGTCGCCGTCGCGGTCGCGGTCGCGGTCACGGTCGCTGTCGCCGTCGCGGTCGCCGTCGCGGTCGCCGTCGCGGTCGCCGTCGCGGTCGCTGTCGCCGTCGCCGTCGCTGTCGGCGTCGCGGTCGCCATCGCAGTCGCGGTCGCGGTCGCCGTCGCGGTCGCCGTCGCGGTCGCCGTCGCGGTCGCCATCGCAGTCGCGGTCGCCGTCGCGGTCGCTGTCGCCGTCGCCATCGCGGTCGCCGTCGCGGTCGCTGTCGCCGTCGCCATCGCGGTCGCCGTCGCCATCGCGGTCGCCGTCGCCATCGCGGTCGCTGTCGCCGTCGCGGTCGGCATCGCGGTCACCGTCGCGGTCGCTGTCGCCGTTGCGGTCGCCATCGCGGTCGCCGTCGCCATCGCAGTCGCCGTCGCGGTCGCCATCGCCGTCGCCATCGCGGTCGCCGTCGCCGTCGCGGTCGCTGTCGCCGTCGCGGTCGCCATCGCGGTCGCCGTCGCGGTCGCGGTCGCCATCGCAGTCGCCATCGCGGTCGCCGTCGCCATCGCGGTCGCCGTCGCCATCGCGGTCGCCATCGCCGTCGCCATCGCGGTCGCCGTCGCGGTCGCGGTCGCCGTCGCCATCGCGTTCGCCGTCGCGGTCGCTGTCGCCGTCGCGGTCGCTGTCGCCATCGCGGTCGCCGTCGCGGTCGCCATCGCAGTCGCGGTCGCCGTCGCGGTCGCTGTCGCCGTCGCCATCGCGGTCGCCGTCGCCATCGCGGTCGCTGTCGCCGTCGCGGTCGGCATCGCGGTCACCGTCGCGGTCGCTGTCGCCGTTGCGGTCGCCATCGCGGTCGCCGTCGCCATCGCAGTCGCCGTCGCGGTCGCCATCGCCGTCGCCATCGCGGTCGCCGTCGCCGTCGCGGTCGCTGTCGCCGTCGCGGTCGCCATCGCGGTCGCCGTCGCGGTCGCGGTCGCCATCGCAGTCGCCATCGCGGTCGCCGTCGCCATCGCGGTCGCCGTCGCCATCGCGGTCGCCATCGCCGTCGCCATCGCGGTCGCCATCGCCGTCGCCATCGCGGTCGCCGTCGCGGTCGCGGTCGCCGTCGCCATCGCGTTCGCCGTCGCGGTCGCTGTCGCCGTCGTGGTCGCCGTCGCGGTCGCTGTCACCGTCGCGGTCGCCATCGCGGTCACCGTCGCGGTCGCTGTCGCCGTTGCGGTCGCCATCGCGGTCGCCGTCGCCATCGCAGTCGCCGTCGCGGTCGCCATCGCGGTCGCCGTCGCCGTCGCGGTCGCTGTCGCCGTCCCGGTCGCCATCGCGGTCGCCGTCGCGGTCGCGGTCGCCATCGCAGTCGCCATCGCGGTCGCCGTCGCCATCGCGGTCGCCGTCGCCATCGCGGTCGCCATCGCCGTCGCCATCGCGGTCGCCGTCGCGGTCGCGGTCGCCGTCGCCATCGCGTTCGCCGTCGCTGTCGCTGTCGCCGTCGCGGTCGCCGTCGCGGTCGCTGTCGCCATCGCGGTCGCCGTCGCGGTCGCCATCGCAGTCGCGGTCGCCGTTGCGGTCGCTGTCGCCGTCGCCATCGCGGTCGCCGTCGCGGTCGCTGTCGCCGTCGCCATCGCGGTCGCCGTCGCCATCGCGGTCGCCGTCGCCATCGCGGTCGCTGTCGCCGTCGCGGTCGGCATCGCGGTCACCGTCGCGGTCGCTGTCGCCGTTGCGGTCGCCATCGCGGTCGCCGTCGCCATCGCAGTCGCCGTCGCGGTCGCCATCGCCGTCGCCATCGCGGTCGCCGTCGCCGTCGCGGTCGCTGTCGCCGTCGCGGTCGCCATCGCGGTCGCCGTCGCGGTCGCGGTCGCCATCGCAGTCGCCATCGCGGTCGCCGTCGCCATCGCGGTCGCCGTCGCCATCGCGGTCGCCATCGCCGTCGCCATCGCGGTCGCCGTCGCGGTCGCGGTCGCCGTCGCCATCGCGTTCGCCGTCGCGGTCGCTGTCGCCATCGCGGTCGCCGTCGCCATCGCGGTCGCCGTGGCGGTCGCTGTCGCCGTCGCGGTCGCCGTCGCGGTCGCCATCGCAGTCGCGGTCGCCGTCGCGGTCGCTGTCGCGGTCGCTGTCGCCGTCGCGGTCGCCGTCGCTGTCGCCGTCGCCGTCGCCATCGCGGAATGTTTGAATGTCCAACAACCACTTGAGTGGGCTACCACCATTGTTTTTGGCTGGAATTATTGCAATTTCATGGCTGCCACACCAATCATCAGATTCCTTATTAGTGCTGCTTAGTCTTTATGTTCAATTTTAATTTATAAATTATTAGTGCCGTCAATTGGAATCGAACCTAGACCAGCTACCTCTGAAGCCTATGCACTACGCATTGCGCCACCGAGGTTACCTTATCATGCACATCCAATGTGGGCTTTTTGTCTTTATAAATTGCATATTGAGACAACTAGCATTTTTGTGTGCGGCTTTTTCGCCAATTATAGAAATTAGTTCAATTCGATTCTAATAAAAGCGTAGTTGGTTTGAAATGTTTTTTGTATTCTTTATCTGATACAAAATTGTTTTCATAATGAAAAAAAGTGCGCATTTTTTTAATTATCAAAACAATTTTTTTATCATTTACAGAATTTTGAAATACAGAATTTTCGAATACCGAATTTTGAAACACAGGATTATAGAAAAACAGAATATTGGATCTCCAGAATTTTTAAATATAGAATTTTGGATTTACAGAATTTTTGATTACAGAATTACGGAAACCGAATTTTGGCACATACAGAATTATGACCCCAACCCCAAAAAAATACCCAAGATCATTTTTTTAGAAAATTAAATTTTATGTTTGAATAATTTTAAATAATTTCTTGCAGTGCCAACGGTAAGGAAGTAATGTACTTCCAAACCCACCTAATATGTCCATAATATTTATAAAATGTTAACTCATTCTAAGGTATGTAGGTAGGTATTCATTTTGAATTAAAAATCGATTAAAAAAATGATGGATCTTAATAATAAAAAAAAATTTACTCGCGAAGTTCCCTCTTCTTTATAACGACAATACAAGTTTTTAACAATAGCCTCATTAAGTATATCGTTCAGCGATTTTTAAAAGGACTAATTCCACTGAAATCATACCGAAAATCCAATTGAAATTCATATTCAAATCATCATATTTGGTCCTTCACATGCCAAGAGTCACTTCAGCATCCCTTTTCCTTAAGCCCCTTACTTACACCAACTGTTACATTTTTTTTTTTTTGTATCAAGTGCGTACCTAACTCATGAACATGAACAAAAGGATTGATTTTAAATTTACATCTAGGATGATGGTAAACGCGAAAAAAAAATCATCAAGAACTTCTAAGCTTATCAAAAAACACACATTCAAATGCTTTTACACTGAAGGACTCGTGCTATTTATTTTTTCAAAAACCCTCCTCCTGGATGATGCAACAAAAAACAAATTCAATTCCTAAAGTGAAACCAGCCCACACTCAAAATTACCCTATTCTATTCGATGGCATTTAATTCAATTAATGGAGGACGAAATCAAGTGTATACCGGCTTCTTCAGTTTAAGTGAAGTGCTGCATGCTGCTCTTGTATGTTGTATGTTTACCCACAAGGACACAAGTGCTAGATGGATGGTGGAAAGTGGGTTTCAATACATAAGTAAACCAGAAGTGATGCATAGGAATCAAACACACATTATTTATCGAGAAAGGATATCTCTGATGGCGCAGATGAAGATGGTGAAACAAAACACCATACAACCTAGCTCGATTGCTTTAAAGATCTCATTTAAATCTTAAAAGGATATACGAAGGATAATCCATTTGTGTGATATATGGATGCGAATGAGAATCTCTAAGGGATGTCCTTGTCAGAGAGGATGTTGTTAGCTGAATTACATTGATGTTGTCGTTTTTAAATCCATTCCACTCACACAGAACAGACATTCGTCGTTACAAAGTGTGAAACAGCAAAGTTGAAGGATATGCTGGATTGCTGGCCCGCATCATCATATACTGATGCTCATATATGGGGAATACTCCATTGACTCGTATTTATCACAGTCTCATATATAAATGGGTTTTTCTGCAAAAGAAAAAAGGTTAGGTATCCTTTTTCGCCATCGCGGTCGCCGTCGCGGTCGCGGTCGCCGTCGCCATCGCGTTCGCCGTCGCGGTCGCTGTCGCCATCGCGGTCGCCGTCGCCATCGCGGTCGCCGTGGCGGTCGCTGTCGCCGTCGCGGTCGCCGTCGCGGTCGCCATCGCAGTCGCGGTCGCCGTCGCGGTCGCTGTCGCGGTCGCTGTCGCCGTCGCGGTCGCCGTCGCTGTCGCCGTCGCCGTCGCCATCGCGGAATGTTTGAATGTCCAACAACCACTTGAGTGGGCTACCACCATTGTTTTTGGCTGGAATTATTGCAATTTCATGGCTGCCACACCAATCATCAGATTCCTTATTAGTGCTGCTTAGTCTTTATGTTCAATTTTAATTTATAAATTATTAGTGCCGTCAATTGGAATCGAACCTAGACCAGCTACCTCTGAAGCCTATGCACTACGCATTGCGCCACCGAGGTTACCTTATCATGCACATCCAATGTGGGCTTTTTGTCTTTATAAATTGCATATTGAGACAACTAGCATTTTTGTGTGCGGCTTTTTCGCCAATTATAGAAATTAGTTCAATTCGATTCTAATAAAAGCGTAGTTGGTTTGAAATGTTTTTTGTATTCTTTATCTGATACAAAATTGTTTTCATAATGAAAAAAAGTGCGCATTTTTTTAATTATCAAAACAATTTTTTTATCATTTACAGAATTTTGAAATACAGAATTTTCGAATACCGAATTTTGAAACACAGGATTATAGAAAAACAGAATATTGGATCTCCAGAATTTTTAAATATAGAATTTTGGATTTACAGAATTTTTGATTACAGAATTACGGAAACCGAATTTTGGCACATACAGAATTATGACCCCAACCCCAAAAAAATACCCAAGATCATTTTTTTAGAAAATTAAATTTTATGTTTGAATAATTTTAAATAATTTCTTGCAGTGCCAACGGTAAGGAAGTAATGTACTTCCAAACCCACCTAATATGTCCATAATATTTATAAAATGTTAACTCATTCTAAGGTATGTAGGTAGGTATTCATTTTGAATTAAAAATCGATTAAAAAAATGATGGATCTTAATAATAAAAAAAAATTTACTCGCGAAGTTCCCTCTTCTTTATAACGACAATACAAGTTTTTAACAATAGCCTCATTAAGTATATCGTTCAGCGATTTTTAAAAGGACTAATTCCACTGAAATCATACCGAAAATCCAATTGAAATTCATATTCAAATCATCATATTTGGTCCTTCACATGCCAAGAGTCACTTCAGCATCCCTTTTCCTTAAGCCCCTTACTTACACCAACTGTTACATTTTTTTTTTTTTGTATCAAGTGCGTACCTAACTCATGAACATGAACAAAAGGATTGATTTTAAATTTACATCTAGGATGATGGTAAACGCGAAAAAAAAATCATCAAGAACTTCTAAGCTTATCAAAAAACACACATTCAAATGCTTTTACACTGAAGGACTCGTGCTATTTATTTTTTCAAAAACCCTCCTCCTGGATGATGCAACAAAAAACAAATTCAATTCCTAAAGTGAAACCAGCCCACACTCAAAATTACCCTATTCTATTCGATGGCATTTAATTCAATTAATGGAGGACGAAATCAAGTGTATACCGGCTTCTTCAGTTTAAGTGAAGTGCTGCATGCTGCTCTTGTATGTTGTATGTTTACCCACAAGGACACAAGTGCTAGATGGATGGTGGAAAGTGGGTTTCAATACATAAGTAAACCAGAAGTGATGCATAGGAATCAAACACACATTATTTATCGAGAAAGGATATCTCTGATGGCGCAGATGAAGATGGTGAAACAAAACACCATACAACCTAGCTCGATTGCTTTAAAGATCTCATTTAAATCTTAAAAGGATATACGAAGGATAATCCATTTGTGTGATATATGGATGCGAATGAGAATCTCTAAGGGATGTCCTTGTCAGAGAGGATGTTGTTAGCTGAATTACATTGATGTTGTCGTTTTTAAATCCATTCCACTCACACAGAACAGACATTCGTCGTTACAAAGTGTGAAACAGCAAAGTTGAAGGATATGCTGGATTGCTGGCCCGCATCATCATATACTGATGCTCATATATGGGGAATACTCCATTGACTCGTATTTATCACAGTCTCATATATAAATGGGTTTTTCTGCAAAAGAAAAAAGGTTAGGTATCCTTTTTATTTTGTATTTTTTTTTATTCGAAGACGATGTTTCATCCTGTGACACGATGAAAAATGAGTTCCTTCAATCGTGACAAATTTTTTTGTTCTCATTTTTCGTGTTTTTTTTTTTGCTCGTCACGAGTGAGAAGAGTGTGTGTTGCTTCTTTTCCTCTGTGTGATGTGAAATTGCCCAGAAAAATACTCAAAGCTTAAAGGAATTTTCTAAAACATAAGAAAAAACAAAACCAGGTTAAAGTATAGAACAAGTAACTAGAGGAATGAAACGAGATTCGTGCTCTACTTTGGGCAAATAAAAATCTCAGCGTATAACATTCCGAACACGTTTCAAAGAAGCATCTCAAGAGTCCTGTGGCAGAAACAAAATAACAAAAAAATGAAAACAGAGACTAGGAAATGGAAAACACTTTGGGTGCGAGCTCCTGTTGGACTTTGAGTGTAATCGAGAAGGTCCTCTCTGGATGAATGTGAATTGCATACATAATAAGGAGGTCACAGCACACAACACACAAAACGTAAGGACGCAGGCAACCACAGAGAATTCGATTTTTCTTTGATAATAAATAATATTAATATTGACACGATTTTAATCGCTTGAATAGATGATGGCGTTTTTCTTAAATTTATCGATATTAAATTATTTTGTTGGAAAAAAGCAAAATGTTCATTTAATTTAGAATTCAAATAAAACAAGTACAAAATATTTTTGATGGTAATGCTGAAAATGGTTCCTGTCTATTTTTGCTTGATTTACGATCCTAAAAGTCCACTTTACTTTTGAATAAGATCTTGGGAAATTTTAGTTTGTAATTCAATTGCATACTTTTAAGCAGTTTCTTTCTTTTAAATCTCGGAAATGGATCTTATAAGAAAACACTATTTAATATTGATTACTAAGCGCTTAATAGGTAATTATTGACGGATGCATAATATTTTGAAAAGATATTGTTTGATTTTTGGAATGAATAAAAAAAAAAACAATTTTAAGGGTTATTATATTTTTTTTTAATATCATTTGTTCTTATTTTCTGTTCGCGATAATCATGAAATTTATCATGAACATAACAAATTTTCTTATTGGATTTCATAAAACTTATCAGAAACTAAACTGGTACAAAATTTAAAAAATGTTACATTTTTAAAAATTTGTACAAGAACTGGGTAACTGCATTTTCCATTTTTAAAATATCTCGCCAAAGACGTATTGGGCTTTATTCACAAATTATTTCTTCCAATAAATAGCGATATAGCCAAGATTAGACGTCTCTTAAGTTGGCAGGTCAACATTCACCTAGAATAACGGGATCAACGGAGTAATTGAATTTGCTTATTATTATTATTATATTATTTTGCATTTCTATTCCCGATTTTGCAGTTCACAAAATAGTGGGTGTAATCGAGTGACCTGCTAACTTCACAGTAAGGTAAGCAGGTCACATAGTGTATCTCTAGAACCAAGCATGCTAGAGGCTTGAAGTAAGGCTCCAAATTTGCAGTTTATTTTGCAGTTCAATTTCATGTTTAAATTTTGAAAATCTATTTTTTTTTGTAAAATTTTCCATTTAAAAGATGTAACGTATGCGAAAAACTTTTATTTTTGACATTTATGTCTATTAGCAACTGATGATTCCTATGGAAAAAACCATCATAATCTTTTTTGTACTGAATATAATGATGTATGTATGTATAAATTGAACGTAAGATTTTTACTTGCGATATACGTAGTATAGGGCAAGTTTAGGATTCGTGCAACAAAAAAAAAAGGGCACGACTGGGTCGCACAAAACTTGCTCTCGTAGCTAACAACTTTAACGTAGCTTGAAATAGTCAACGTACATATGTATTGGTTCCATAACATTATGATAAAAACAATAAATGATTACTATGAATTATTATAAATTAAACAGATGGAGCTCAAAAAAAGTATGCCATCTGATTTGTTTCATAAATATGAATTTATGAAAAAAATAAAATTCAAAAATCGTTAGAGCGTTTTTTTTTTTAATTAATTTTTTATATATACAAATTCTTAAAAATTTTTTAAAATAAAATTGGTATGCCAACTCTTAGTATTTAATGGAATACAATTTTTCACAAAATCAACAAAAAAAAATTCGTTAGCCTGTTTTCAAGATATTAAATTTTCAAAGAAAAAAATTCAATATTTTTTTAAATATCCAAAAATTATATTTTTGAAAAATTTTATATGCAAAATCGTTAAAATTGTAAGCGATATTCAATATTTTTTTAAAAATCCAAAAATTATATTTTTGAAAAATTTTATATGCAAAATCGTTAAAATTGTAAGCGACCTTTTGTAACGAAAAATTTGAAAACCAAAAAATCGGTTTTATGACAGGTACCGTTAATAACCGTTATAAAAAAATTTTTTTCTACCAAAATATTTATTTTAGTAATTTTAGTACCTCGTATTTTTTTTTTTGAAAATCATTAGAGCCGTTTTTGAAATAAATCAATTTTAGTATATTGTCTGTATTATAGGTACCGTTATTTTTTTTGTTCCATCTAAGAAATCACATAAGAACCTTAAGTCCAAAGTTTGAAGAGAATCGCTTGAGCCGTTTAGGCTGCAGGTCGAGGTACAGACAGACGGACAGATAGACAGAATTGTGAGACCTACTTTTTTCGCGTTCTCTATCATCGTAATGTTAGGGAAAATTATCATCTCGAATTTTTTTTTTTTACGAATCCTAAACTTGCCCTATACTACGTATATCGCAAGTAAAAATTTGAGATAATAATTTTCCCTAACATTACGATGATAGAGAACGCGAAAAAAGTGGGTCTCGCAATTCTGTCTGTCTGTCCGTCTCTCTGTCTGTCTGTATGTACCTGGACCTGCAGCCTAAACGACTAAAGCGATTTTCTTCAAACTTTCGACTTAAGATTCTTATGTGATTCCCTAGAGTGGAAATGGAATTTTTTTTTTTTAGCTCAAAAATAACGGTACCTGTCATACAACCAATATACAAAAATTTATTTATTTCAAAAACGGCTCTAACGATTTTCAAAAAAAAATGACGAGGTACTTAAATTACTAAAATAAATATTTTGGCGGAAGAAAAAAAATTTTATAACGATACCATACAACCGATTTTTTGGTTTTCAGATTTCTCGTTAACTACTGGACCGATTTCAACAAAAATTATACAAAAGGTCGCTTACAATTTTAACAATTATTCATATACAAAAATTGAAATTTTTTTTTTGAAAATTCAATATCTTGAAAACGGGCTAGTGAATTTTTTTTTATTTTGTGACAAATTGTTTTAAAAAATGTTCAAAATTTTGTATATATAAAAAATTAATTAAAAAAAAAACTGCTCTTACGATTTTTGAATTTTTTTTTTCATAAATTCATATTTATTAAACAAACCAGATAACATACTTTTTTTTAAGCCCTATCTTTTATAGCTATTAAAATAACCAATTTATAAAAATTCACAGTACCTAATTATTGATATTTTAAATTGTTTTAAAATTTTTTTTTTAATGATATCATAATTTTATGGAACCAATAAATATGGACATTGTCAATTTCAAGCTACGTTAAAGTTGTTAGCTACGAGAGCAAGTTTCGTGCGATCCAGTCGTGCCCATTTTTTTTAAGACCCTTTTGAAACTTTTAAATAAATTAAATCTTTAAAATTTTTGTTTTTAAGAAAAAGTAATAATTTTTTCATGGTAAGGTGTCAGTCAATGTACAAACTTTGTATTCATATGTCTTCGAAAATATGAACCGTTTAGGAGTTATACGTAAAAAAGGGCTTTTTCGGCTTTTTAGGTTTTTTGGAATGTCGATATCTTCTTAACGGTGGGTCGTAGGAACAAAATGGTCAACGCTTTTTTTTTGGTGGACAGCATGATCTACATGTTATGCATGAAATGATTTTCGATAGCATTTACCGTTTCGGAGTTATAGGTGAAAACCTGATATTTTTGACATTCAACCTTGAATAACTATTGGCGCGTGTGCGATTTGGCAATGAACTTATCTACGAATATATTTTTCAGGCTAAAATAAAGATAATTGCATTTCAAAAAACTCATTTGGATTTTTTGGGGAAGAAATAATGCAATTTTCCTGGTTTAACAGTGTACTTTTCAAACACGTCCGCCGCGGTGTTAGCCTCTACTTTTTCGTCTGTCATTTTGGATTTTGCTTTCTATATACATAAGTATTAAAATTAAAAAAATTAGTATCCTACCCCATAAAGCCTCTGAATCGCGCTGGCAGACGTGCACTCTCAGCTACTCTGATTGATTCTCTCCAGTAAAAATCAATCGTGTACCGATGACTCATTTTTTTTTCAAGCTAGCTCTTAGACTAATTGAACATTTTTTATGAAACAATAACAACTTCAGTGTTCTACCACCAAGTTATTTGTTTTGGCTATAGTTATATCTATTTCACGAGTGCCAACCCGATCATCAGACTTCTTTTGTATTTTGGTGTTTTGGAAATGGTTTAGTTCGAATGTTTAATGGGTAATTATATATCCGTCAGTTTTGAAAAAATATAACTTTATGAATATGTCATATTCAAGGTTTGGGTCCTTATTTTTTTTTTGCCTCGTGCCTGTCTTTGCTCCAAAAAAAGGTATGACCAGTTTAGCAAAATGAATTAAAATTTTTGATCTTTCAATGTTCTTACCTACAATTATATAGGTAGGTACTATACGGCAAGTTTAGGATTCGTGCAAAAAATCCAACTCGAGATAATAATTTTCCCTAACAGTCATTACGATGATAGAGAGAGAACACAAAAAAGTAGGTTTCGCAATTTTGTCTGGCTGTCTGTCTGTCCGTTTGTTTATCCGTACCTCGACCTACAGCCCATAAACGGCTGAGGCGATTTTCTTCAATCTTTGGACTTAAGCGGTTTATAGGAGATTCACTATAGGGAAAATTGAATTTTTTTAAAGCTCAAAAAGTAACGATACCCGCCATACAACTATTATGAAAAAAGTAATTTATCTCAAAAACGGCTTTTACGATTTTGATAAAAAGTTATGAATTACTATTTAGAATATGGATATTATTGAGAATATGGTCAATATTTTTATAAAAAAAAAAACGTTTACCAATAAAAATAACGAGAAGAAGATAAAGATAAACAATAACAATAGAAAAATTGTTTTTTTTTTTTTTTTTTTTTTTGTTAAGTGCACTTTTTAATATGAAATATTAATTTAAAAGGTTTTTGCGACCTATAGTGCAGATGTGTTTCGCTCTGACAACAACAATTGAGCTCTTCAGTAAGAATTGTTGTTGCCTTTCTTAGACACATGTTTTTAGTCGATGGCTACCGACGTATTTATAAAATAAGCTGCACTGATGTGCTGCAAATTATATAATTTCCAGGGGAATTTGGTTAAATTCTTGCACCAGAAAAAAGTGCACTTAACAAAAAAACAATTTTTCTATTGTTATTGTTTATCTTCTTCTTATTAATATGCCAGACCACGGGCAATTACAACAACTATCTGGGTGCAAGAATTTAACCAAATTCCCAAATTGAAAACGTGTTCGTGAATATTTTTTTTATTTTGTGTAAGATTGTGCAAAAAAATTTAAACATTAAAAAATTAATTTTTAAGAAAACCGCTCCAACGATTTTTGATATTTATCCACAAAATCAGATGGCATACTTTATTTTATTGGTTTTATGTATATTTTTCCTGCCTAAATTTTGTTACAAAGTTTTAATCTATCTGTTTTGATACTAAAATTTAATTATCTACGATAAGTTTCAAAAGCTTAACTCAGCTTAGTTTTCGAGTTATAAAAAAAAAAATATTGAAAAGTAATGGTAAAATGTGACCAATCACTCGTCCAAGGGTGTATTATGGATTTTAAACATACTTAGGTCCATCACAACCATATTATTAAGTCTAATAAAAACTCTTCAAAACACAATTGCTCCTTTCTTGGTTTCATAATTTGGTATATTCAATAGACTAAATAAAGGTCCTCCATATTGCATAATAATATTTTCAAAATAAAGTTCTGCATTCATTAATTTTACCTAAGTACCTACTCATATTAGTTCAGTACCTATGCAAATTATAAATGATTGCTCTACGCTTAATTGAACCATGGCTTACAAAAAGTTCACGAATATTATGGTTTCCGATCTTCCTATCATTTTCATCATCAACCTTCAATACAACAGTCTCCTATCCTCCAATTTTCAAACATTGTGTATTTTTCAAAAGGATCCCGCTGCATTCTAGCGAAAAAGTTGGTATAGAAAGAACTTGGATTCAGTAGCGGATCTAGGATTTGGTTGTGGGGGGGGGGGGGCTTGGAGATCCAGTTTGAGACAAAAATCAAAATGATATCTTAGGCCGTGTGTCAATTGCGTTAAAATGTTGGTTAAATTTGATCCCAGTTAAATTTTATCAATTTTTAAAGGGGTGAATAAAATTGGAGGGTTTTGCTGTGTCAATTGCATTAAATTGAATATTTTAAAACATACGTTCCTGGCGATAAAGGAACCTATCCGACACGGTGTCAACCTATCCAAAAATATTCAAATACCTTGATTTGTTGTTGCAATAACTTTATTCAGAGGAATTACAACACCAATCTGTTCAAATCGCTTTGGAAATGATCTTGAACGCGGAAATTGCATTTTGATAGTGGCAGTCATGAACCTAGTATACCAGGACTGCTAGTCGATCGTCATTCTCATTTGTTAAGATTGACACATAAGACGCAACTTTTGGTTTGCATTAGAATAATTCTGCATTTGAGTGTGAATATGTTTCTTTATTCATTTTAGATATTCAAAATATTTTGAATAAGAATATTGTGTTTCCTTAGTCAATAAAATACTTATGATAAACCATTATTGTCGATTTTGTATTTATTCCGAATAATTGGAATGGATTTTTCATTCTATCTGAAGTGCGGAGTCACAAGAAAAAAAACTCAATGCTCATGCGGTCCCCCATGTTAGTACTAATCGCGCCCGAAGATGCTTGATTTCGGTGATCGGACGAGAACCAGTTTTTGTTTTTTTTTTTTAAACCGATATTTTCCGTAACGTCTTTCGTCAAAAGGCAATGAATCCTTTATTAAATAAAAAAACCATAATTGTCGTTGCTTTTGAGAGGCGAGAATGAAATCATGGTCGTCCTATTTATCTATACCAACACGGGGAAGCATTTTATATTGCCGCCTTTCAAGGGATAAATTTTCTTTCTCTGCATCATCTTCGATGCTCCAAAAAGACGACGCCCAATTTTCCCAGAAGTAGGTAATTTGCACGAAACATTTTTTATTTTATTATTTCAATTAAAACAGAGCTCTATTTTTATTTGATTATTATTTATTTTAAGATTCTTTTCCTTTCGAAGTCAAAAGCGAAAAGTTTACACAACTGAATATCATGAATGAATAAACAAAAATGATGAAAATTCCCAAGTTTACTCGCTAATAACCTTTCCACACTAGCCGACTGTGTTTTAATACATGTCAAATTGAAAGTGGGAAAGAATTCCACGCGACTGCCAAATTTGTGGGAAAGAAATGACTTTTCATATTTTACTTCCACACTTGCTTGTATTAATACAATACCTTAAGCTAAAAAAATATATAGAATGTGGGATAGAATGTCACATCGTGTGGGATAGAATGTCGGGTTGTGTCGGCTGGGCTGTCATATTTTGTTTACCCACTATTCTACATGATTTGTTTCCCACTTTTTTGACATGTATTAATACACAGTGAGCTAGTGTGGAAGGCCTTTATCTTCTACTATTTCGTTGATCAACTCTAGAGTTGAAAATCAAAAGTTGAACACGTCAACTTCGAGTGAATAAAAACTACTTCTCAAGTTGACTGTAAAAATCGCAAAGTTATGTTCAACTTTGAGTGAATAATTAAGGCCTAAGTCGTTTTCAAATTGCCGCTAATGTATCGATTTTTTTTTAATAAAGGGAACCATCATGATGTTGGCTCATAGCAGTCCAGGTACAAAAGGTCGATGGTGTAGTAATGTGCAAGAAGCTTAATACAAACATCAAAATTTATCCACTTGTTAAAATTTAAACGGTGCCTGAGCAGGAGCCGTGGGAACAAATTTAACGCACTTTTAACGCAATTGACACATGGCCTTAGAAGTCTCACTGGCAAAATCTCATGAGTTTTGACAGTATGAGCCCTCTAGAATTCTCATTTTTCTGAACTAGCCAAATCAAATAGTAGAGCAGCTATCTGTTTTGTTCGAAACAATATTTTGCCGAATGAAAAAAGAATCGTCAAAACTTCACGACAATAATAGCATGCTGCCTAGTTCTGCAAGCGTGAATGAATTTCCGTTTAAACGCTGCATACACTTTATATTCCTGCTAAAAAAATATGTCGATACATTTGCACGTGTGTAGCTCTAGAATCTAGAGAGAATGCAAAAATTCACTTGCTTCTCAATGAATTTCTGAGTGAACAGAGAAAACTTACTCTCCTTGACTAGAGATCTAACATGTTATTGCTTTGGAAATATAAGCCCCAAGATTCTCTAGGCCCTGGCTGGCCGTAAGAAACTATTCCTGTTCTATTAAACAATTACACTTAAATTGATCGACTTTTAATCGGGCTTTAGTCCCAACTGCATTGTTTTTTTAAATAAGCTAAGTTTTTGGGGTAAATTGTTGTTGCATTTAACATGTTAATTGTTCAGCCCCGATCCCGTTTTTTATCACTTAAGCCTTAGCCCCAACTTTGGTTTTTGACAGTCCCTAGAGTTAAGTCCCAATTACTCTTTGGAATAAGTTAAATTCATAGGGAATCGGTTTAACACCGACAACGTGCTTGTCCAATTAATGTCGGGCCTTAGTCCCAAGTTGATTTTTTCGTTTCAATTTTCTGCGCTTTGCTTATAGGGAATAATTGTCTTTGCATTAAACATGTCCATTATTCGTAGCCCCGAACTGGCCTTTTCTCCAATAATTGCGTAAAGACCTTAGCTCCAACCAAATTCGTTTGGGGTCTAAAAAAAAAATAAATAACATGTAAATTGTTCATCCCCAATCTCGTTATTTTGTATGATTCCCATCAAATTTAACAGCTTAACATTATTTGAGACAAATATAAAACTCTACGTTGCCTCTCAACGCCATCGGGTTTCAGATTATTAATAGCTTGTTGTGACAGATATTTAATACCTACACTGTAAAAATAAAACTCTTTACTCCGAGTCAATAAATGTTTATGTGTGTCAATATGTTTAATGACATAAATCACCCCATGTAAACTCTCCCAAATCCAAAAAATCCTTAAAACTTTTCAAATAAACAATCCTTTTTTTTAATTGATTTAATTATTTTTTTTTAATTTAAAATTTATTGCATTTTTTCAGTAAACAGTTTATATACATTTTTTGGCTGTAGCTATTCAAAATGTATTATTATGTACTCATTTTGATAAATATTGATTGTCATTTGTTTTTTTGGAGCTAAAATTTTTTTTTTACGGTTAATAAAATAACTCTTTTCTGTTTTTTTTTGACTACCTCAATGCCAATTGTTCTGCAAGCATTTAAGATTTTTTTCTAAATTGTTCCTTATTTTCATAATTTTATTGGAATGTTGTGCACGGGACCATATAATCATTCATATTATATGTATAGGTATATAGTTAAATTATCCCTTTGTGACAAGTTATGGCAGCCTCCTTGCGCGCTTTTAAGTAGTTATAAAGTTTGCCTTTTATAGAACTTAGTGTTCTCCCTTTTCGGCGGACATCACCTTATCGATCTTCTTCGCCTCAAGAAAATTCCAAATTTTTCGACTGTAAGAACTTTAGTATTCCCAAAATTTGTAAGGATTCAAACGTATCGAAGTCATCCAAATAACGATGTGAAAATTTCTCATCGGCAGTTGTTCTCGGCAGGGACAGAGTCACTGGCAACTGTTCTGCCATAACAGAATGATGAGTGACCAAAGCTTTGAGTGAGGAAAATTCTTTTTTGGCTCCCTAAAAAAATTAGAAAGAGAAGAATTCCTATGATAAGAACGAATTTCTAAGATAAAGAAATGTGAAGAATTTACCTTTATTTTGTAGCATCTTGGTGATCCGAGGATAATAAACTTTTTCACTTTTGTCTCCATTCGAAGGGAGAGTATGTAATTTCCAGGCTTAACACTTGAACTTTGACGAATGATAAATGCTCCAGGCTCTTCTTTACTCAATTTTTCGGCAGCAGCCTTGCCTGAGATATTCGGCTGGAACCAGGTGGCATCACGAAGCTCAGAAGGCAATTCGCTGGGTTTTCTCTTTGGGCTTTTTCCATCTGAAAGTTAAAACATCTGTGTTAGGAAAAATTGTTGCAAATTTTGATTTTAAGCTGAACTTACTCTTTTCGGCCTTCGGAGATCCACTAAGTAATTGACAACAATCCTTAATCCCCACATCCGAATCGACCTCGTCTCCATCCTCAAGGTAGAATTCATTTTTGGGCCAACATCCACCTTCCACTAGACGAATGCACTTCGACCTCGTTTGATGATTCGTTGTCACAACAAGCAGACACTCATCATCATCGTCCTCGTCATCGTCAACATCATTTATGTCATACGAATCTTCCATCATCGTTAGATAATCCACCTGATGGAAAAGAGAAGGATCAAAAGCTGTTAAAATAAAATGCTCCCACACAACAACTCAAAAAAAGGACCATCATTTCAAGGATGTCTAGCTTACCTCATCATACTCAACAGCTTCTTCTGATTCTTCCTCTGAGACAGCTTGATGGAAGAATTTCTTCCTCAAAAAATCTCGCATACAATCATAGACTTTGGGTTTCTTTGGTACCGAAGCTGCCATAGCAATCATCTCACAATCGTCCTTTTCTAGAATCGTTGTAGCGGCAGCGGTGGTGGCGGTAATAGTGTCACTGGCAGTGGTGACGTTGTCGTTATGGCTTTGTATTAAAAATTTAGACAGTTGATGGTATTTCTTGATGGCAATTTCAACACTTTTTCTCGTCGATTTGGTCCTTTTGGTTGTTGTTGTTGTTTTTTCGTCCTTTAATGGAATATCATGTTCATCAGGATACAATTCGGAGTAAGGTGGACAGATACGCGTGTCGTATTTTTTCAACGTTTTTGACTTCTTGTTTGTCTGCGGACTCTGACTCTTCTGCATGAACTGTGAACGAAGACAAGAAAATACAAGACAGGATTATTACAACAGAAGTTCTTCTTTCTTCAAAAAAAAAAAAAAAAAAAAAAAAATATAAAATAAAGGTAAACAAGTTTATTGTGTTAAAATGCCATCCCTACTCTTTAAACATAAGTCACATTGATCCCTATCAGGAGCAAAAGAAAAAGAAGAAGTAGATGTCCTTGTTCCTTTTCAGTCTCCATATGGACGGGCAATTATTTTGAGTTTGAGTTTCTACCTAAACTAAGTGGATATAGGTACACTATACCCATTCCTTTTTCACTTACATTTTAATTCTCAGTCTAAGCGAGAGAGAGAGAGGTTAGGGAAAAAATGCATTAAGGACCTTTATCAATTAAATGAGATGGGCATTTTGGTACTCTATTGTAAATGTGTCTATTTATGTGAATGTTTCTGTGTGTTTATGGAGAATATTTACTGACCTAAGCCACTTAACACGCACTCGTATAACTTGGTCCTTTTTCTTCGAACAAAATTCTCTGAAATGAATAATACCACAGTATGAGGTCCTTGAAATATATAATTTTCTTTTTATATTATTTTGTTACAATTCGTGTACTTCACATGAAGAAAAATGTTTGTCTTGTTTTGGTGTTACAAAAATTTGTTACGTGCGGTAAATGTAAGCATTTTGCTAGTAACGTCGATTTTGCCATCGTCATGGACAATGGAAAAAGGACATTAATTTTCTCTCTACGCAAAAAACACATTTTCTAGGACGAACGTTTTATTTAATAGAACACACCTCCATTTACTTTATTGGATATTTCTTTTATACCTCCATAACTATGACAAGAAACAGTATAGGATTTATAGAATTTTGTAAGAGGTGGATGGGTTTTTTGAAAAATGTCACATCTTTTCGTTGTCAATAAGCATTGTTTCATTTTTGTTCGAGGAGTGACTTCTTAAGAGAAATAAACAAGATCTTAAGGTGCCGATTTTGCTTATTAGTGCGGAATTTTAAGCAAAACGTGTGCAACCTTAGAGTTGTTAGTAGCAGTTCCTTAAAACGTTTTTAAGACAAAAGATTTGAAATACAAAAAAAATTCACGTATTTACATTATTAAGCCGTATTTAACATTTTAATAAAAAAGGTGTGATTTTTTAAATAGGTACTTTACAATTGTATTGAAACTACATTATTTACGTACGTGTTTACGGATGAAACAAATACAAACTATTGTTTCTAAAGATTTCAATGAAATTATGATTTGTGATTGGGCATATAAAACTACTTTCTTTGCAAATTTTTCTTTTACTTATTTAATAAATATTTTTGTTTCTAAATATTAATGGGCATATTCCATTTGTATTAAAATTCTTACTAAAACTTATGTTTAAATTGTGTAGGAATTTATTTTTTTTATAAATACCATAAGAGTGAGAGACTTACAGTTTTTGAGAGCCATTTGACCCTCATAATATTTAATTGCATTTTTTAATTTGTGTCATAGATACGCGTGGGAATACAAAGATAATGAAACTCTGTTCTGCCTGTAGTATTTTGGTTTAGAAAAATTCAAATCATGCGTAAGCGGCGCAATGACACAGTGGATATAGTGCCCTGCACTGCACTTAAAAGACCTTAGATCGTACAGGCTTACCTATAGAAACAAAAATTCTAGAGCTTTGAATTAAGGACCAAATCTGGTTGATTTGTCAATGGAGAGTAAATTTAACTAGAACTAACTGTTCCTAAAAACTACGAAAATTGAAAACAAAATCCCTAATTTTTTTAGGGCTGACCCGAAACTATTGTAAGTATCGTCTAGGTTTCGTTAAAATCGAAAATTTTCAATCTCGTCTCGTCTCAATCGCAACACGCGGAACTTTCTCGTCTCGTGGCCAGCCCTATTTTTTTTTTATAAAACAAAAATAATAATTTTTTTTTTCTAAAAAAAATAAAAGTTTTGAAGGGAAAAAAAAAATAGATAATTATCGAACAAAATTGTCAGAACATTTCTGTGGAAAAAACCTTCCAAATTAATATTTCAATAAAAGTCAAATAAGCAAAAAACAATTTTTCAATTGTTATTGTTTATCTTCTTCTTTACAATGCCAGACCACAGACAATTACAACAACTCTATAGGTGCAAGAATTTACCCAGTGCAGCTTATTTTATAAATACGTCGGTAGCCATTGACTTAAAACATGTGTCTAAGAAAGGCAACAACAATTCTTACTGAAGAGCTCAATTGATGTTGTCAGAGCGACACACATCTGCACTGTAGGTCGCTAAAACCTTCCAAATTAAAACGGTTATTAACGGTACCTGTCATAGAAACGATCTTTTGGGTTTCAAATTTCTCGTTAACGACTACACCGATTTCAGCCAATTTTTTTGAAAAAGAGCTCCTTTACAATTCAGACAATTTTGCATGTAAATTTTGTGAGAAAAATGGTTTTTGTTTTTTTTTTTTAAATATTGATTTTTTTTAAATTTAATATCTTGAAAACGGGTAAATTAATTTCTTTTTAATTTCGTTCAAAATTGTATTTTATTAAATACTAAAAGTTGGCATACCAAATTTTATTTTTAAAAATTTACAAGAAATTTTTTTTCATAAATTCTTATTTATCAAACATATCAGATATTCAGATGGCATTCTTTTTTTAGCTCTATCTGTTTAAGCTATTAAAATAAAAAAATATAAATTAGATTAGAATAGACTTTATTTATATACAAAAATCGGCTATACAATTAATGATTACAAGTCTTTTATGACCTAGTTTAAAAAAAAAACCATCGGTCAGATTGACAAAATATGAATTCCATTAGCAAAAACTAATAAGTTTAAATGGATTAATAAAAGTCCATTATTAAATATTAATTTTAAGGAATTTATAAAAATTGCAAGTTTCAATAAAAAGATACAACATAAAAAACAAATTTAAATGAAATGGTAGAATTAAAAGCTATCTGTAAGAATTCTCTTTCTGTAAGTTATTGCACATTGGATAAATTTGTAAAGCTCATCCCAGCCTTTTGCTCCATTAAGGATTTGGATTATCTCATCAGCATCAAATTGGTTCTTCCCAAAAATGTCTCGACGAATTTCTTGGATAATTAGACAGAATCCTAAGAAGTGACCGATATTCTCTCTCTCTCATGGGTGTTGCAGAGTTCGCATTCGATAGGCAGGTCTGGTCTGTGAGGTATGTAATTTAGAGACAGTATCTCACCTCTGGCTCGTACAATTGAAGAAATCATATCTGTGGAGTTCTTGTCATTAAAGAAGTTTAATTCTCCAAGATTAAACTCCAACTTGCTATAGAAATCTCTATACTGCGATGCTTTGGCCTGATTGATGAAATTCTGTCTATATTTCTCATAATTTTAGTAAAGAAATTATAGTAATTAATAGTTATTTACAGTAATAATTTATATTTTAAGTTGTTTTTTACAACTATTTTTAATGATATAATAGGTGTTTCATTTGTTGTTGTTTACAGTGTAAAATTATGCTGCGCTGCTTATACATTTACCAATAAAAAACGCCTAATGTTATAGAGCCAATTCTTATGCACATTGTCAACTTCAAGCTATAGGTACGTTGTTAGCTACGAGAGCAAGTTTGTTCGATCCAGTCGTGTCCATTTTTTCTATAGGGACACCACTCCTAGTTAAGAGAAGAAAGCTTTCTACCCGCCAGATTTCGAATTATAATTTTTGGATTAAGAATCCTGATACTGATAGGTAAAGAGCTGATAGGAATCTCAATTTGGTAATGCAATGTGTACCACAAAATATTTCTACCAAAAGTAAACAGGCATGTATAATAACCATTTTTCAAAATTTTTGCTAACCAAAATTTAGCCTATTCCTATTGGAACTGAACCTTATCAAAATTGTACAGGATTAGTATTTGAGAAAAATAAGAATTTCCTTAGCGGTTAAAAAAAATTGGTTCGTAAGCGTTATTTTTGGTCCTGAAAAGGCAAAAAGTCGTAGCAACACAACATCAAGTACCAGCCATTTAGGCTGGCAGTCAAACAACCATATATGTACATATTAGATCACCCTACCTTACCATTATATCGCCAGTAAAAAAGAGATTATTTGTTACTTTTTTCATTTCCAAAGAAATTCCTACTACATTTTTTGATATACAAGTAAGTTGATTCCGAAAAAACGATAATATACCTACATGCCTAAGTTTACTATTAAATACTAAATTCTAAGGAACATTAATCAATGGATCAAAACAAGCCGCCTCATAAAATGTGACAAAATATGCAACAAAAATTATTTAGCTTAATGAACTATGCATTCTAATACAATGATATAAATTTTATGGAGCCTTCCGTTTACGGCCTAGGTTGTATCCGAAAATTTTGAACGCATTTCCTTTTTTAATTTCTTGGAACTAAATATTATAAGAATCGGTTTTTTTGCTTTTTGTTCATTCATCTTTATAGATTTTCAGAGTTTGGAAAGAAGTACCTAATTTTTTTTAATATCGGAACAATTTATTTTTAAATTTTCCACGCAGTTGTCTTCCTAGGCCTGGATACATGCTTTTTCAAAAATATTATCTTTTTTTTCAATTTTCGCTGCCAAAATAAAAATTAAAAAAAAAGTTTTTTTTAAATGAAATAAAAATAAAAGTGGAATTTTGATTAGTAGTCCAAGTCTTTTTTGGAAACATTTATTAATATAAAATAGGTAAAACGTAGGAAAAATTACAAAATATCATCATTAATTGAATCTAAAATAAAAAATGGACTCAGCTGTTTTCCCCCTATACTCTACATTTACTTCAAGAGTATAGAATTTTTTATACGCATAACTTCAGACCTTAGGAAAGCATACATTTTTAAAAATTATGGAATGCAATCCTTATTCAATACATATGGTAAAATAATTATATGATTGTGATATCATCAAAGCCCGCATAATATTCGACACCCCTTCTTGAAATCTTAAGGCGCGCATGCCAAACCACACTTCCGCATCTGTTCCTCTAACCCTGCAATTTTTTTTTATCATTCAACAAAATCTACCCATTCCTACTTTAAAAATAAAACATCAACATCTGCCAATGGTTAAACAATTTAATTACTAATCAATTGACACTGAGTTTCGCTGTCGCGACAAACATCACATCCCTTATCCTTTTCCATTTATGGTTTGAACCCTTACCAATAAAAAAAAATCTTAACTACATGTTCAATCTAAAACTGAGCTGATATGAAAGAAGTCTTAATGTGTACACTCCGTTGGCTCACTCATTGATTCCTATCGCCTTAGGCTAGAAAAAAAAAACCTAAAAAAGAATTTGAAACAAATTTAATTCCCCCCCCCCCAACATGCAACAACTAACAGCAAAAATTGATTCTATGTATCGAAGAGAGGAACACAAAAAAAATAACACGTTTGGATGATAAAAGGTATCTTTTTGATATTACATGGTGTGTAATCCAATGAATACATAAATAGGACGGCTGTTTCGTGATGAGTTGAAATAGTTAAAAAAAAAAAACAACATAAATAAGATACATCCACATCCTTGAAAATTCTATAAGGATCTCCATCCAAGCCATCAAATTTTAATAGCATCACTTCTAGAAAGAATTCGTCTTTCTCTCTACTCTACCCACTCATTCTATACCTTACCTGCCAAGGAGTTCATCAATTTTATAGATTGATCGAATAACGAATCGAATTCGAATGAAAAGTGCGCGCCACACTCATCTCGCATTTTTATTATTTCTTGTTATTTGTATTTTTTTTTGTATACCTACAGGACTACGAGTACCTGAAAGAACCACAACAATCGGCACTTTTCGTTGAGTTCGATTTCGATTCTCATTATTTTTCAATTTTCATTGGAAATGCCACTGAAAAATACAAAGAATTCAGAAGAAGTATAGGTACAGAATAAAAGTATAACTGAAAAAAAAATATATAGGTATATACAAAAAAAATAAAATGCACTCTCTGAAGAAGGAGTCTCTATCATAAATATAACAACTCTTATGAGAAGTACCTACAGAGTTAAGGGATATTAAGGACGAAACATCATCGTCCCTTTTCCTCTCGTATAGAGTCCTCCTCAAAAAAAGAACGATACATAGGTACACAGAGTGAAAATTGTGAATCCATTGAAATTCATTTTTATTATGTTTTCTGAAAAGGACTTATATTATAAGGACCACGGAAAATTGTAGGGAAAATGTGCAATCGTAGGTATGTATGTACGTACATGTGTTTTTTTTGTTTTGCTTTTGTGTACCTATGGATCCTTTTGTTGAAAACTGATGGCATTTTATAGTGCTTCGTCATTTTATTGATGATCCAGTGAGCTCCTCGCTGAGAGGTGTCTGCTTAAGTTGGGCTACGCTTCATCAATTCTCCATTATATTCAAGACACACCGTCATCATTTATAGTGGCAATGGCACATGTGTGATTCATTCCCTATATACGTATTTAATGGAATATCCTTTTTTCATTTCGATAAGACCCTCTCTTAATGCAAAAAATATTATTCTTAGGTAGGTTATCACTATGATGATGGAATTTCGTTATGGTTTTCGAGGGTTATTAATTTATTTCTGGTCCGTCCTCAGACCATTCGCAATGGATATTATTGTTTGTTTTTTTTTTTTTTTTTTGTTTTTGATAGTTTGCGTCTGATGGGAAAATATTGATTTTGTTGTTTTTTTTTTCTTAAATAAGATGGATTTTTATTGACATTTTAAGTAGCTGCCATTTTTTAACAGGTCTTCCATAAGTGACATAACAATTGTTTTTTTTTCTTTTAAAAGTAAAAGGTTGCCACGTTTTCACAAAAAATGACAGGTGAAAATATATAATCTGACATCTTTCCAGTTGACAATTTTGTGTGTCATAAGACGGGCTCAACTTCAACTTCTACTAGGTAAACAGCTACAGCTCGCTATTTAGTTGTGTTCAGTAAGTTAAAATTGTACCTACTTCAAAAAATAATGTGACATTACATACTTCGAGTGCAGGTTTTGTTACATTACTGTCGATTCGCTTCACTCAACACTCACCGATCGTCTTATAGATAGGATTTTTTTAGCAGGAACATTTTATACCCAACTGACAGATCAAACATCAAAAGCGAACAGAAACACGTCGTATTCAGTCGTGTCGGTGTTAATAAGTATTCAGACACGGCTATAATAAAACAATTCAATTAAAAGTGTCAGTTGGGTGCTATTGGATCTAAATTTCTTGTCCGATTTCACAGCCGAAAGTATATCAATCGCAGAGTGAGTCTCGCCGGTCTTATATTTTAAATTGCCACCATACAGTGGAACAATCTATATTGAAGAGTTGGATAAAATATAATTTTAATTTAAATGGAAATCATGTGAAAACAATAATGATTTGTGTAAAATCAATAACGATTCGTTATGAAACGAATTTAAGCACTGTTGAGTGTTGATATTATTTTGAATTGTTTAAAAAAATTCAAATAAAAGATATTAATTTTAAACATTATCTCTTTTCATAACGAATAAGCTCATAGTGGAATCGTACTATCTTCCCATATATCGGAAGGTCCAAAGTTCAAATCACAGAAAATCGATGTACTTTATAATAAAATTATATATGTACATAAGGGTGTCCGTTATTTCCCAAACTCATTTTTTGTATGGCACACCCCGTCAGTCGAAAGTTTATGCTGAAAGAGAAAATTATTGACAACAAAAAAACATTTTCCCGATGTCATTAACCCGTGCCTCTAAGGTCATACTTTTCACATACAAATTTGAATGGGAATTTTACACTCTTCACATTTTTTTTTTTTTCCTTCTCTGGAACTATAACAGTTATTCTAAATTTTTTAATTAATATTTGAATGCGGTTTTTAATCAAGATATTGTTCAAAACAAATTATTCAAAAAACCTTTATTTTATAAGAAAAAAAAAAAATTAAAAACGTTAAAAAATAAAAATATTTAATATTTTGAAAAATCGAAATAGATTATTTTTTATTTGTTTTCATTATATTTTGAAGTTTTTTCAAAACTTATACCTTAATAATAAAAAATAAAAAAAAAAAACAGCAAAAACTGCTGAAGATCGAGAGAGAAAAAATAAGAGAGAAATAAAAAATTAAATAAAATAAAAAATCGAAATAAAATATAATTTTAATTTTTTTTAATACATTTTTTAATGCAGTTTTTTAAAAGACCAATAAATCAATCAGAATTCCCAAAAAATAAGAATAACTGTTATAGTTCCAGAGAAAAAAAATAAAATGTGAAGAGTGTAAAACTCCCATACAAATTTGTATGGGAAAAGTATGACCTTAGAGGTACAGGTTATTGACCTCGGAAAAAAGTAAATGTTTTTCTTGAGTTATATTTAACGATTGTATCAATGCCAAATACTTTTGATATAAATAATTCTTAGCACTTTCTGGGTGATGCAAAAATCTAGGATTGTTTATAAATTAGGAAAACTTGATTGGATCACAATAGATAAACAGAAGTCGGATATGGGCAAAACATGTAAAACATTTTCCTTTACGATTTTTGGGACAAGTAGACTTGATATTGAATAAAATTAAATGGTATGTTTCAGATAAATTAGACGTCTTATAGATATTTCAACTATTTCTTGGATAACCTCAAAAATTTTGAGACAAACGCCAAAAACCAATTTGTATTTTTTTTTATTTATGAATTTCACATAAAAATTCGATTTTTTTAAGAATCAATGAAATTATATATATTTTTTTTTTAAGGGAACTATTGATTTTCTGGATTTTTTTGGAATGTAATTAAAAAAAGGTCTAATTTCCAACTAAAAAAATTTTAAATTTTGAAAATTTTATTACGCCATTTTTTGTTGAAACATCTACTTTAACATGTACTTTCTCATACCAATAAGAAACTAGTAGAGTGATCATTTCGGCAACCGGTAAATTACAGTGAAAAATAACTTTTGAGTACATCGAATTATATTACCTGAAAACTTTTATATAGATCCTTAAAATTTCAATTTATCATCAAAAAACTGTTTTTTTTTTTTTTTTAATTTTCATGCTTCAACATTTTTTTACTAATTAAGTTTTTGGTCGAATTCAGATTTTTTTCTTACATTTTTGAAAAGATAAATGTCCATACTTTTAAGAAATATAAACTTTAATGTTTACACTACAAAATGGTACCTATGCATGTAGATTTTTCGGATTTAATCTTAAAATCACACATATTTTCCAGTTTTTTAAACTTTGAAGACCTTTTCATGCAATATTTTGAAAATTTCTATTTTAATAAAAATTGTTTAATTATGATTGTGACCTTTTATAAATTATAATAATTTCTTGTTTTAAATTTTTATAAAAATTGGTCAAAAATTGTGGATACTATGATTTAAAAAAAAATTAAAATCTTATTAACTTACAATTCTGGAAAAAAGTAAGTTTGAAAGCTTTTTTTTTATAATTTTTAGTTAAAAATTAAAATTAATTTTTCTAAAACTGTACACTAAAAAAACTGGCACAAAATTTGAAACAATGCGCTTTTAAGAAATACAACCGGCTCTAGTTGTGAACCCTTGTCTAATTATTTCATAATTTTAAACACGTAAAAAAAGTGAAAAAAAGTGAAAAATTCAATGCCGTCGAGATCTTTAAGTAAATTATTAAAAACTTTTAATTTTAAACAAAGCTCTAAATATTCAAAAATAAAAAAGAAATCCGAAATCATTTAACCAACCTGCGCTTTTTTGTTGTTACAATATATTAACTTATTTTCAAGTGGTAAAAGTATACTTTAAGAAGTTAAACAAGTGATTTGCTGCTTTTAAAGTTAGAATAGTGGTTTAACGTTAAACTATACTCTAAGTCGTTTAAAATTACCAAAGAGTCGACTATCGCTTTAAAAAGAGTTAATTTGAGACGACTCCCATTTTAAACGTGATTTTTTTATATAGTACGCGCACTCGAGGGGTTTTTGATACCCTTAAATTAAACACAGTGCGAGCGTTAGGAAAACAGGGAAGGATTAAAGAGGAGATGCCGATGCACATTGGTTTTGAACCTTTGAATATCGAAATGGAAGGGAAAAATAGAGCCGGGTAAAGCATTCCACATTCGGGTAGTTCGGCTAAAAAAAAAAGAATCTCTATACTTGACAGTACGTCCAAAGTTGGGCTCAAGGGTAAACTGATGTGCATTCCTGAAAGTACGAGTATTACGGTTAAATTCTTTTAGGGGCGGAATGCAACTGGCTATTTCAGTAGAGCACTGCTTATAAAAATAACGGTAAAACAACGAAAGACATGAAACATTGCGGCGGTGTTCGAGAGTTGCAAATGCTTCCGTTATATTTCTGTCACCTATCATTTTCATAGCTCTTCTATAGAGTAGGTACGATAGAGTGGCGTGAGATAAAAGTCACAGTATTTTTGTCGAATAGAAGAAAATCTCAAGCTGAACTATTGATAACATTAATTTCCTTAGATCAATTTTGATCTATTTATTTTATTCAAATTTCAAAGACATGTTGTCCCGCTGTGGCGTGCGTCGCACCATGTCAGCCGTAGCCTAGTAAAAGCCCATATAAATGTATTATGAAATAATTTTAAAATTTATTTCATCTCCCATTCCTATTTTTTTTTCTTTTTTTTTTCATATCAAACACTTAACTTATGTACAATGTGGGCGTAATCGGTGCTAACTTATACGAATTGGGTCTTTTTTTATGATGATGATCATCGGGAATATATAGATACCTATACAATTCCCCGCGCGTCCAACATTAACAAAAGTCAAAAATTATATTTTATGGGCTCTTTTAAAGGGACTTTACACTGAATACCGATAATTGCTTCACCAAAGTTATTTCTATAATCCAATTTTTTTTTATTAGTAAATAAAATTTTAGTGGCTGTGTCGCGCTGTGTCGCACTTTGCGAGGACTGATGAGGAGGAAGATGGGAGGATATTTTTGGTGCGGTGAGAGAGTGGGAGTATTTTCGTCCATCACAAAATTTGTAATTAACACTTTATAAAAATAAAATTTAGTTTAATTGATTTCAGAGTTAGGTATTTACATTGTCGTCGTCGTGTTCCATTTCGAATATAAGACCAGACACTTTGTCCACACTAAAAATAGACAGGCAAGGCATAGGTAGGAGGAAAAGGGGTATTTGTTTGAAGTTGGTGTGGTTTAATGGTGATGGCATGTCTATGGCAAATAATCCTAGGCGTTATTTTCTTGGCATGCAAATATAGCAATAGGTATATAAAGACTTGTTTTACAATAAAAAAAAAAAAATAAAACATGACAGGGTATTTATAGAGAATGAGACGAACAAAAAGAAAATCCGTCCATCCGCCGCCGGCCGCCGCCAATACCTCCCAAATATCAACCTATAATAATTCCTAGGCCTTCATTTTCTACACGAAAGCCGAAGCCAATGCAATGTCAACAGTCTGGTTCCTCGATATTGTTAAGCTCTTTACTTTACTTTTATTTTATTTTCTCTTGTTTACTTTATATTTTCTTTTGTTTTAAAAAATTTTTCACAACAATTGAAATTCGATGTCGCCGCAGTTGGGGTTTTAAATTTACTTTTATTTCGTTTTTTTTTTTTTTGTTTTGTTTCTGCATGCTCAAATGATTGATGAAAGGATTTAATTCCCTTTTCTTTTTCAATGGAGCTGCCATTGCCATATTGCTTGTGTTAAATAGACGAAGAGAGTTGAGTACGTATAGATAGAGGGAATTAATTGGTGGGCTGTTGAAGGCTATGAATCAAACCGAATTAGGGGTAATATTTTTTTATAAAAACAAAACATCATATAAGTAATGAGGTGGATAGCTTTAGTCGCTTTTCTGTATAAATAATGACAGTGTTGATGAAGTCGATGAATTTTGAAAGCTTCACTTTGCATGGAGAAGGTATAGTATAGCTATAATGATAATGGTGGTATTAATTTGGAAGGTTTTTGCGACCTTTAGTGCAGATGTGTTTCTACGTGTCGGTAGCCATCGACTAAAAACATGTGTCTAGTGGCTAAAACAGATGTGCAGCAAGTCTGCACGCATCTATGCTTGCAGCGCTGCACACGAAACACAAGTGCATATTTTCTGACTTTTATGTTGCATATATGTCAAATCAAAACATGAAAACACGGCGTTGCCGATGTGACAGGATAGTGCATTTTTGGCACTAGATTTTCTTCGTTGCAATGCAAGGTGGCATGAAATTCAATATACCAGTATTATGATCTCCATTATTTGACTTTAAACAAAATAAGTGCGAACTTTTATGAAATTATATGAAAATTTGTCTTAATGAATTTAAAATTAATAGACACTTCTATTTCTGAACAAGACACGAATAGTTCAAGTGGTGTTTTTTGTTGTAGGTACCTTACTTCACCACGTTTTTATATTCATTTTTTAAAAAGCCTAATACTCAGCTCGAGTGTAAATGAAATTTGTATATAAAACTGACACTTATTTCACTGCGATGGAATTCAAAACGAGAGGTGAGTACCCAAATTTGAAATGAAATGTGAACCGGTTCAAAATCCATTTCATTTCTTAATTTTCATTTCCCAATGTACGACAATAAGGAAAACAAATACAAGTGTGGAAAAGTTTGACATTTTTGTTTATTAATTTATTTTGCTACAAATAAAATTATTTTAGATCTAACAATAATTTATTTTGGAATCGCTAGTGCTACCGACAATGTCGACATAAACTTATGTATGCTCTGTATCTTGGTTAGTTTTTTCCAAAAAAAAAAAAAACTATTTTGAATAAGTCATTTTAAAGGAAATTTTATAATATTTCTTTTATATGAAGCAATGCCTGTATACCTATTTCTACTGGAAAAAAATTATAGCAAATAAGTAAAATAAACAAAAAAATCAATTTTTTGAATTTTTTGCATTTTGTTTTTATTTTAGCATATTAAAATTTTTTTTTAATTTTTTAAATTCGATACTTAACTTTATTCTCTACAAAAGCTGTGTTTTATTATCTTTTATCGGGATCTGGATCCGGGCCTGGATTAACTTTTACACGTAATACAAAAACAATTTGGGATCCTGCTTTCTATCTGGATCTATTTCAAGATCCAATAATTAGTTTTAATTCTCAACACCAGGTGACCATTTTGATTCGTAAAAGTTGTCAGCGCTGTGAAGAAAAAAACAAGATTCAGATCTAGATCCCGATAAAAGATAATAAAACACCCACTTCAACTAATTTTCGATTTTTATTTTTTGTTTACACGTCAAAATAGAAAATGTCAAAAAACTCAGGAATACCACAACCGAATGCAAAGTTTTTGTGGAATCTGGATCGTTTTATTATTACTGGATGATCCATATGGATCTTAGTGGATAATAAAACGTGGCTAATAAAGTGTTGCAGCATTTTATCGAAACTAGCTTGGTTTTCGAGTTGTGTGCAAAAAAACAAAAAGGGTTGCATCTACCCCCCCCCCCTCATAAAATTGCACTCTCTCATTATTTAAAACACTGTGCAGTTTTCTCATATTTATTTTTCCAATAAAAACCCGCGAAAGTGTTAGTTCCTTTCTATATGACATAATCAAAAACTTATATAAATGCAGGACAAGGTTACTCAGTAAAAATCATCGGTAAATGGTTAACAAGTGTCGTCTTAAATTTACAAGGTGCACTTTATCTTTTAAATTCCCAGAGAACTCAGAAATTTACACAATATTAATAACATGATATTTATGTCTAAAATAACACGGCACTTGTTTAATTAAATTGTAGGTACCTACCTAGTTGGTTTAAGAAGAAAGATGTTGTTTCAAATTGAATTTGTTTACCGGATTTTAACATACGAAATTGCCGCATTAATTTCGTTTCGATCATAATTTTACCCAAGATCATGTTATTTTAACATTGTACCTTGTAAATTTTACTGTATATATCAGTATTTATGTTTCACTCAACGTTTCGTTTAGTACTTATTTAAGCAACTGTTTACATGATGAACTTAACATGACTTTGAGTAAACATAGGGCTGGGATTGATATTGGGCACGTCGAAATATTGACTCTTTAAGGTCGATTTTCATAAACTCTAAAAAAACTCTTAACTGGTCAATAGAACAATTGATGAAAATGTCGAATATTAACATTAATGGTTTTTTTTTAATATCGATTTAAAAAATATTAAGAACAGTTGTTTAAGAATTATATTTCAACAGTTGATTTTTCAACAGTTGATATTTTGAAACTCAGTAAAAAATATATATATCTAACTATCAAAAAAAAAGATTTAAATCGATATTTTTACCAGTCGACATATTTTAATTTCCTACATCAGCAAATAACCTAAATAAAGTCCAAGAACTTAAAAACTAGTTATGCCTTTTAGTTTTCATATACAAAATTAAATGATGTCATGTTCAACTAGCTTCATGTAAAATTTAGAAAATTGTGTGTATACGGGTATATTATTTAAATATGAATATAAAAAAAAATTAAAAGCAAGAACTTTAATTGAATAAAGTAGTTTGAGTAAAACAAAAAGATGTCATTTGATTTCTTGGACAATTTGAAAACATACAAACAAAATTTAAAAATTTTTTTTAGCTGTTTTTTTTTTTCTAAATAATCTCATTTTAAATAAATAAATTAGTAACATTTTACTAAAAAACAAAGCAAATAATCAATCCCTTTTTGGAAAATAGAATTTTCAAAATTCCTTAAATAATAAGATTTTTTTACCGTCTTTTCAACTTGTATAATATGGTAGGTAGATACTAACATCATTTTTGATTTTAAAAACATGATTTCTCAAGAAGGTTTTAGAAAATTTTAAAAACTTGTTATCAGAGCTTAAACAAAATTATAATGTTTTTTTTTTGAAATATTGAGTTTTCAAAAATAAAATCATTTTTTTAATTTCAAAAATAGTTATTAAAAAAATTTCATATACATTATTCCTACATTTCGTACGAATATTTATTTTATTTCTATTTATTTCTATTCTCCCTCGTTTAGGGAGGAAGGACGATTTTCTAAAAAATAAAATTACTTAAAATAGAATGCCCAGTTACACCTTTTTTTTGGCCAGAAAACCTTTTTTATTTCATTTAAAAAAAAAAATAGTTTTTTTCATATATATTATATTATATATATTATATTATATTATATTATTTCTATTTATTTCTATTCTCCCTCGTTTAGGGAGGAAGGACGATTTTCTAAAAATAAAATTATTTAAAATAGAATGCCCAGTTACACCTTTTTTTTGGCCAGAAAACCTTTTTTATTTCATTTAAAAAAAAAAATAGTTTTTTTCATATACAATTTTTGAAAAATTATTTTTTGTAAACTCAAAATTTTGTAAAAAAAAAATTGATGTTTAACAATTTTTTTATTGCACTTAATTAAGTACTATTTTCGTTTTCAAAACTCATTGATCTTATCATTTTTTAGTAAAACACTGAAAACCGGATGGTTCTAGGACTTTTACTTTTCAAGTTATTGAAAAATAAATGAGCCAACTTTTAACCAGTTGATTATCATCAACCTCGTTTCTTTGATATCTTGAAAAGTAAAAGTCCTAGATCAATATGGTTTTTAGTCTTAAACTAAAAAATGATAACAGCATTAAATTTTGAAAAAACAAATGGTACTTAATAACGTAAAATGTTGATACAAAATACAAAATACATTTTTTTTTTATTCTATCAGGTCCAGCAAAACAAGAATTAAATAATAATTTATTTTGTATAGAAAAAAATTACTTAAATTTGGAAACTTAATTGTCAAACTCAAAATTTAAGTTATTTTTTTTTTAGAAAATTGACCCTCCTGCCTAAACGGGAGGCAATATACCCACATCCTTTGCGATTTTTTTTCTTGTCTCGACTAAACCTACACTCTCAAGATTTTTGTCACACCTTAGGTGAATCACCCGGTATAATATTAAAACGATTTTTTTTTAGTATTTTATTTTTTAATTTATTATATTGAGGAAATTCAGCTGCACTACACTTTTTGTCTCATATAAACGAATATCAGTACGAATATGAAATTTTAACTCGTAAACAAAAAGAAATACTTAAAAGATTTTGGTAAACTTTATCTTTTATTTAATAGGTAAGCCCCATATTAATTTTCTAGTTCCTTTTGTCACCTAAAATAGTAACTTTCGACAGCATAAATTAATTCAATTAAATGCCTCTTTGAACTCACACCACACTTGTCAGTAATAAATTCCCAAATAACAACAACAAAAAAACGATTCCCTTTCTTTTGCCGGGACTAAATAAAAATAAAAAAAAACTTTTGGGTACACAATTCAAATCAAAGAGACCATTTACATCCATTAGGGGGTGAAAACAGTGGGGTACCGCATATAGAAACGTTAAAAAAAGTAGTTTCATTAATCTAAAGCCCAATCCACTATACAAACGATCGTGCTTCCCCCTTAATTAGTAAGTGACAGTCTCTAAATCTATTTAAACAAAAAAGAAAAAAAAATAAGAAAGAGAAAATCTTTTCCAAATTTGTATTTCAAAAGATAGATGCACGACTACGAGTATATGAATATAAAATAAAAAAACAAAATGATACAAAAAGAAAAATCCTTTTTTGAATAGATTGAAGTATAGGACCATTTATCATTGAGCACTTAAGTATAGAGGTTAAATTATATTCCTTTGACGATCATGTGTGCTATGTACATGTGCGTGATTCAAGTGGAGCATAACATTGGAGTCTATTTCATTTAAGATGACTAAAGGAATCACTCCAAATAATTACCCTGTGGTTCGGTTCGGTCCTCTGTATTTAAGATGTCGCGTCTTTTCCAAAAGATTCTATAATGATTCTACAAAGAATTATTTGTGATTTTTCGATGTGGATGGCTGAAGATCGCTGATGATCCTCTCATAGAGATCTTTGAAGATTCCACCCAAAAGATCACGGAAGATTTGTTTTTCTTTTGTTTCCCCCTTCCCTTTTTCACTTATGGGATGGGTGATGAGGATATAAATATGAGAGAGCAACATGGAGCCTTAAGTGGGATTGTTGTTTTAAAGATAATGGAATGAAATTAATTGTGCCTTTTTGCTTTTTTTTTGAGAGCCAAGCAAAGTATCTTTGGTGTATGGTTTTATTTTTGTCTACAAGTGCAGACAGAAATTTCGATCAAAATGTAAGTTTATCTTTGTTCAATTGATGAGATATCTTGGAGTATCTATATTTCCATTATGGGATAAATTGTGGAGTGGAGGTCATTCTTCGGTAATGAGCTCAAGTGGTTTTATATGATATGTTATAAGTGATGGAGGAATGCTTATCTCCCTCTCCAGATAGGGATATAAGGCTTGAGAGAATATCGTTATAATGTACCTACTTAACAAGAGAAGGCATAAATTAATAAAATATCTACTTGAAAGGGTTATCGAAATGGAAGCAGGTGATCTGCATGCGACAACGTTCTTCACCAAATGTACATGTTCTTGAAAATGACTAAAAGAAAATGTCATGTATAGGTACCTATACACCTATGTACGTGCTGCAGCTGCATCTTAGTTTTCCTAAGATTTAACATTTCCTTGTACCCACTCCATTCGATTTAGAACATTTTGAAGAATTCTTTAAATATTCCTTAGAGTGAAGCTATTTTGAATTAAATAGAAATTGAAACGATATTTCATTTAAATTTTCCAAATACAAAGAAACAAATTCCCCTCTTACCAGGGAAATGCATCTCATTTTTCATTTTCAACAAAATCTATATCCATGCATCTTATCAAAGCAAATTCTTTTCAATATGAAAACAAATTCCAATCAAACATTTTTACGATGGAATCGATGAGAGGGTTATTGAAGAGATTTTGAACGATTTGAGAAATTATAAAAAAAAGAAAAAAAAAAAAAAAAAGAATATTGAAGACTATCTCTTTTGTGTTGTTGAATGCGGTGGATATAGGTACATTTGGACAATGTGTCTAAACATGTATATTTTTTTTTTTATTTTTGTATGATATTCTTGGAAATGTCTTACAAATTCATCATCATTCGTCATTGAAAATCCATTCATACAAATAAATAAAAGTTTGAAGTTCAAACGAAAATATACATAAATAGAGAAATAAGACAAAAATATTCAAAAATCGAAAATATATGGTAATCCTTTTGTATTGAGAATGTAAATATTTTCGTTTACAATGTTGATAGAAGGGAAATGTTATAAGAGATATGAGATATACAAAAGACACATACTTAGCAACCCTTTTGTGGGAAATGACCAAGCAAAACGGAAGTCTTTATCATCTTTCTGTAAATATTTCTTTTTCGTTTTGTTTAGTTTGTGTGGCTATTTAAGAGATAAAAATAAAAGTGGATAATGGAGAATGGACAGTGTGTGTTTATGTTGGCAGAATGTTTAAGAAGGGTAACAGATGTTTCTATTTCTAATTTTTGGTGGTTGAGCAAAAATGTGACATTGTGCCGAAATAAACTTGAAAGGAAATTAAGTATTAGTATGCCTTAAAATGTTAGCTTATGTACCTACATGTTCATAACTCCTCATATACGAGGACAAGAATGTTTGCACAAAATTGAACTCTACATTTAGATCGAACTTTCTTTTGCGATGATAAGGAAGAAGGACAAATATTAACGACTTTATCGCAGTTTTGAAATTTTTGATATAATAAAAAAATGATTTTTTATTTGATTTTATTGTTTTTGTAAAAAAAAAATGTTCATGTTAATTTTAATTGCAAAATTTGCAATTAACTATATCTTAGAAGTACTAAATTGAAAAATAATGAAAAAAAATCAACGAATCCAATAACGAGATATGAGGGAATATATCTAAGCAAGTATAAAAAAGCCAATTTTTACTAAACAAACCATAATTTTATTTTGATTATTTGTTTTTTTTTTAATAAAAACTTGGTATGCAGTATTATTGGAACGTTAAAGCTGTTTTCAAGAAAACTTGATAAGACTGAAAACGTTATATGGCAGCTACCCGGTTTAGATGCACTAAAAAAAATTCTGAATTATTCTCTATACTAGGGAATCACATAAAAATGCTGCACACCGAATTTGAAACAAATCCACTCAACCATCTAGGCTCTAGCTCGATGTTCTTCCGGACGCACACACGCCACAGACGAAAAGACTGATCAACGGACGACCGACGCGACGCCTTGACTTTTTGGGACTTCGCCATCATAGTACCTAGGTAATGTTAGTTTTTCATGAAACCTAACATTTTTTTTTTTGAAACGAAGCCATAATACCATAATAGCCGGATACAACAATTTGCGATACAACTAACGCTTTTCAGATTTACATTAACATTTCTAAATAGCGAACCATGGTCTCTATTTTGTGATATTGACAAGAAGGTGTAACGAAGGTGGTTCAAAAGATATTTGGAAAATACGCGATAAATGCATTATTGCTCTATTCTGCGTATTTTCCAAATATATTTTGAACTACCTGCGTTACAGCTTCTTGTCAATATCACAAAATAGAGAACACAAAATGATCTTTTCAATGACGTATCACATATTGTTGTTGAGTTGAATGAAACCATCATACAACTTACATTGTCTGCAATACATTTTTTTTTATAATTCTCTTGTTTTGTAAGAAAAAGAGCTTGAATCGTAAAACTAAAAAAAAAACAAAAAATAGTCACGTTGAGAGTTTTTAAATTCTGATGAAATAGTGTTTTTATTTTTATTCTATCATTTCTCAGCTCCGATTTATATGGCAACAAAGTTTTGCTTAAAACTTTTCATATAAATAAATAAATAAATCGCGTGGCACAACGGCTCATGAAGAACCAGGGCCTAGTGACTAACAACTCGCAACCATTACTGTGTGCGCCTTTCGACAGGAATGGAAGGGACCTACAATTTTATGCCGAATCCGAACGACTAGACGAGAAGCACTTATTCGTGACAAGTGATACTCTTGGAGGATTTGTCAATTCCTCGCAAGAGGCAGTAGCCCTGAAAAAAAACTTTTTTAGTTTTTAGATGGAAGAGGCTGGGAAGCGATCCCAGACCTCCAGCGTGACAGTCGAACGCACTAACCATTACGCTACGGGCTACTACAAAACTTTTCATATAACGTAGTCAAAAAAAAAAAAAAAAATCTCGTCTAGAAAATTTCGACCACAACAAAATCTATTTTACAGTTTTGAAAAATCTCTTCAAAATACCTCCAGATTCCCTCACAAACAAATTCTTTTGAATCTGTGGAGCAATCTTTAGCTTCATTACGAAACTTATATTAAGAAAAATATTTTAATGCTTTGAATTTTTTTTTAATATTAATGTTTTTAGATTTAAGTTAAAATTTAAAATTCAGTTTTGCCTTGTATTTAGCATTATCTCGATAAATATATCATAACTTTATGGAACTATTAACATACATCCTTAATTCCTCAATGTCTAGCTACACTGTAGAAGATAATAACTACATAAGAGCAAGTTCATGTGATCCAGTCATGCATTTTATTTTTAAATTTTCTAAACTTTCCAAACGCGTCTGCTAAGTTCGTTTGTCTGTTTTGAAAAACAATCGAATATAAAAAAAAACACATTTCTATGAGAGGTAGCGTTACCGATTGGTAAATCTTGACCTATTTCAAATGAAAAAAAAAATTATATTTTGTTTTCATAAACCTATTGCCAATTTATTATTTTAAGACATCTACACTCTCGGATTGTCAATTCGGAGAAATTTTACTTCAATTAGAAAGACTATCATTTCTAAATAGTCGTAAAACGAGCAATACATTTTTGTTTACGTGCCCAATTTGCAATTAATTATTATCAACTGGAAATTTACTAAGGTGGGGGTTAATTTGAACTTTTTTGAATATTATTTGCCTCCTTAAAGTATCATAGTAATTAATAATATTAAAAATTGATAACTTCGTTATTATTGTGAGTTTGAAAACGGTGTAAGTAATTTTTTTTTGATAGTCGTTAAGATGCTTTATTTATAGTAGGATGTATGCCAAACTACAGAATTTTTAATATAAAACTGTGAAAACTACGAGTATTTTTAATGAAAATTTTAACTGTCTTGTTAAGGAAGGGTTTTTTTTATTTAATTTTCTTAAAATCTTGAAAAAGATGTTGCCGAAAATTGATATTTAATTATTTTTATTTTTTGTATTGCCCTTAACCCAACAAGAGGGAACATTTCCTTATTAAATCAAAAGTTCACAAAGAAAGAAAATAAAATATTTTATTTTGTTTTGTTTTAAATTTGTAGTTCTTTTTTTCGCAAATAACTCAAACGAAGATGTCTAATTACGTAAATAATTATTTAACAAAATATTTTAAGGTTATTAATATGAGTTTCCTTTGTGCAGCCAGAGTATACTGCTTGATAAAATTATTGTGTTTGCGTACTCACATTCACGTTTTTTGTTTTCATTGTGTCATAGAGAACAAAATTCCAGGATTTTTATTTTCATCAAGCAATGCGTAACATAAACATAACTCTAAAAACAAAAAGAATTGTCGTGCCAGCAGATAAGCCCTCTTGTTATTTAACATTATCAAGCTCTGGCGCCGTAAATTATACCACCAACCACTATAAATCATAATATTTACGACACAAAAGTAAACAATCAATGTAAATCATTCATTGTGTGTTTTTTTTTTTTTTTGTTGTTTTGTTCATAAATTATTCTTATCAATTTTATTTGTGCCTGTTACAAGCCTTGCTTTATAATTTTAACAACAATGAATTAAGTGACACGCAAAGGTTACAGACCCTTGAGCCTTTTGATAAATTTAATAATTATAATATTAATAAAGTGAAATTTTCTCTATGGACAAACAAGCTGTAATAACTTTATAATTGACAATACAAAAATTAAGTAAACAAAATTCTTCATTCTGATTATGCCACCCAACTTGATAATGAATTATGTTGGAATAAATCGGCTTTCGGTAAACTATATAAACAAATTGATAAAAAAACCTTTTAATTTATTGGATGTTTTTATTTTTGGGACTTTGATCTACATTTTTTTTTTGTTCGTTGCATTTTATTCAGAGATGTGGTTGCATATTTTATTCAAGAATTTTATCATAAATTGAGTTTACAAAAAATAATAATATTTATGTGTTTTCGTATTATGGTAAAAGATATAATGTTGTGTGGGAGTGAGTGGGCATAGGCAAGGCATATAAACACCTGGTAAAATATTTAATTCAGAATCAATTTGTAAAATTTAGTGTTATTTATGTAAACTTGATTTTATTTGAATTATTTATGGGAAATGTACAATTAAGAAGAATTCTACAAGAAAATGTGCGTTGGCAAATACAATTTTTCAAATAAGATTTTTTTTTATTATTTAACTTGATTCGTAACATGTGTAAGTGTCATCATCTGTGACAATTAGGGGCATAAAGAAGAATGTTTAGATAGATATTGTGGAACAGGACCTCAACAAATTATTGGTATTGTAAAATATCCAGTAACAATAGACATTTCTAATTGGAAAACTTGAATCTTGCTGAAAATACATACCTTTATTTTGGTATAAGCTGTAAAAAAAGGCCCCATTGATCAGAGTGTCGGATACAAATTTATTCGAATTAAATAGAACCATTGTTAGAAACGGTTCAGTTAATTTGTTTTATGGACAAGTTACTAAAAAGTTCCAAAATGTTTTCTAGATTTTATTCATACAAATTTATTTTTTTTAAACGCTCCAAAAATTCAAAGCTTTTTTTTATGTTTTGCATCATCAAGAATAACGTCTTTAGAACTAGAAAAAATTACAGAGCTTCATTTCTTTAGAACATTCAATTCAAGTGGTTGAAATATAGATATTTTTAACACCCTATCCATTTTTATTTAAAAATTTAAAATGGTTTAGCGAATAATGTGTACAAACTCAACTGTAATCTGTTCAAAATTTCGACTATAAAAATTCGCATCATCTTAAATCACCCGTCAAGATTTTTTTTTGTTGAGATTATGAAAGTTGATCATATTGAAGTCGATATTTCAAAAGTCAACTTATTAATTTTTTTTAAGAAAAAATATTGATAAGTCTATATTATGATCGACTTTTTTCAAGGCTTTCATAAAGTTAACATTTGTAAGTCGATTAAAAAATTGACGGCATTTTTATTTAAAAAAAAAGTTGACATATTTCTTTAAATCCTAGAACTAAGATCTATTAAGTCTATTAAAAGCACGTCAATAAACATAATTCAGGGCGTTGTTTTTGGAATCAACGTTGATGTTGAACCATCGTTCTCCTATACTGAGGGAAAAAAACTTTAAACTCGTGAACAAGCCACTTTAAAATTAGAACATGGTTGAAAGGCAATCAATAGTGAATGTACTTAAATTAAAAGTTACACTTTAAACTTTTTCAAATTTAACGCATATCGATTAAACTTAAAAGTAAACACTTTAGAATTGAAAACGGCACTTTTAAATCCACTTAAAAAACATTCAATCTGGAATTTAAAGTGTTTTTAAAGCTAAAACTTAAAAAAAAAAACCTATTAAATCTAAAGTGTTCTCAAAGCTCTCACTTTTGAATTCGAATTAAAAGGACTTCCTGTAAAATTAAAATGGTTCACTTTTAAAATAATATTTGAAAATGTTCACTTTAAAATTCTGTTAATATCTACTAAAACTTATAACTTATTTCGATTGAAGCAAATGTGAGCTATATAAAATACAAAAATTAAATTAATTAATCAATTTAAAGAATTTAAATTTAAAAATTAAATTAATTGCTATTACATTCTAAAATTATTATGTTCGAATGCAAATTTAAAGTGATTTGTCTTACTTTTAAAGCTATAGCTTTGAAAACAGAAGCTTTTCGTTTTAATTTTGCGAAAATAAAAGTGATTTCTTTTGATTTTAAAGCTAACGGTTTCAAAACAGACACGTTTCCTTTAAACTGAACCAATTTTTTTATTTTGGATATGAAACACTTTATATTTGCACAATTTAATTTCAAATATGCTAAATTTTGATTTTAAATGCACTTTTTTTTCTCTGTGTAACTAATTTTTCATTTTAAGCAGAAAATTATAACTCACTTAAGAGGTTAATAATCTGAAGGTAGCAGCTGAATTAAAATACATAAGGACCAAAATACACATACTCGTATTTATTTATTTGAATCAAGCTAATTAATATCTGGCGTACAAAATATTTCTTAGAATTAAATATTAAGAATTAAGAATTTATAAATTATAAAATATTATAAAATATTTTTTTTTCAAAACCAGTATTTGATACATCAGAAAAATTAAGTAATAAATTATGATTAACGTTATACAAATTAAACATGTTATTAAATGGTGAATTCTGCTCATAGTTGGTACGATAGTGTTTTATGTAAATTGGGTCATGAAACCCTCTTAGATTACGATTTGGAACATTAAAATTTACGCGAGACAAAAGGTTCAAAGCATCGATATTATCATCAATAACATTAACAATAAAAACAAAACATAAATAAGAACGTCTGCGCTCCAGACTGGGTAAATCTATGAGTTTTAGACGGCTGCTATATGAAGGAAGGTTCAATGGATTCTGTCAGCCTAAGCCTCTTAGAGCAAATATTAGGAACCTTTTTTGAATTTGTTCAATCCTTTTTTTGTGGCAACTATAATAGGGGTCCATACCTGACAAGCATACTCTATAATGGGTCTGACAAAAGTGGTAAATAGTTGTTTGATAACATAAGGATCAGAAAACTGACGTTATTCCTTTTTAATCCAACCCAATATTGAATATTGGCTTTATTACAAGTCATATTGATATACTGTGTGAATTCGAGTTTTTTTCATCAAAGAACACACAAAGGATAGATACGTCATTTACATTTAACAGATTTACGCCATTGAAGCTATAGTTAAAAGATAAAACGGACAATTTTCTTGTAAAATTTTTAATTTTGCACTTTTCGATATTAAGCAACAAATAATTACGTGCATACCAATTGTAGAAAGCATTAAGATCAACTTGAAGCTTTTCACAGTCAAGATTGCTAGAAATGGTTTTAAATATGTTAACATCGTGAGCATACATAAGACAATTAGAGTACTTTAAAACTGACGGAAGATCATTTACAAACAATATAAAAAGAAGTGGACCCAAATGGCTACCCTGGGGAACACCAGAACTTACGACAAAACTATTTGAATAATAGCCGTTAAAATTCACTTAATATGATCTGTCAAATAAATAAGATTTAAACCAACCAATGCATTTTACGCTGAACCCCAGCCTGATCTTTTTATTAAGCAAAACTCTGGGCGACAGTTTATCGAATGCCTTATATATTATGTATATTCATAGGTGGTAAATAAAAATAATATCCCATTTTGAAAAATCGCATTTAAATATTATGCTATCCCTTATAATCCTCGTAAAATATTTTCAATGTTTACTGATTCAATTTCTTGAACTTTTTTCACCCACATTGTATCCAATCAGCTCATTTCATTCCATCTCTATTCAATCCCTCAAGGAACAACCTTTACTCTAACATTTTTATTATCTTCTGTTTTACCTTCCAACTTTCTTCAACTCTAATCTCATAAGAAGATTCATATTCCAAAGAGTCAACAACAAATCTCAATCTCATTTCGAAAGCCTACCTCTTTTTGTTCGTTGCAATCACTGATGGCACTAACATCCTGTTTGATATCCTCGTTGTCGAAACGGTTGTATTCAAATTGTCGACCCATATTTATTTTTATATTTATTTATCTCTCTGGCCGAGCACTTTTCGTTATCACAATTTTATCTGACTCACTTTCAAAGATCACAACAATAAAAAAAAAGATTCAGTACAAACAAGGCACTTGGTTGATAAGACTATTCTTCACTTATCTTCAAATATTGCTGTTGGCAATCCTTTTTTGTGTATCACTTTTAATCGTTGCCGTTGCATAAATACTCGTAAGTAGTTATAAAATATTTTAAAATTCAAAACTATGTTTATTTCCGTTATGATAGCGAATGTTTTGAAAAATTTCGAATCGAATTTGTTGAAATTTCGAGGGAGAAGAGAGCGTGATACGGAACCGTACGATCACAACAAGCATCGGACACGAAATGTTTTCATTTTCATCGTCCAATCTACATTGTCGACAGTCGTCGTTGTTGTTGTTGTTTCGGTTGGATTTTATAATACCAAACATTCAACACAAAACTCATCAGCAGCAGAGCAGCAGCAGCGGTTGAAATATGGAATAGGCTCAGGCACTTTTCAGTTTATATGAACAGCACGGTCTGTGTTCACTCAATCCCCCTGCAGCAAAAGCGGTGCGGCAGCGGTGGCGGCGGCGATGGCAGTTCAGAACTGGAGGTAAATTATATGAAACGGCAACTCATCGTCATCAAGCAAGAAGCAAACCAACCCTCCTCTGAATGCTCATTCCACTCAGGAACGGCGGGCACTTTTTCAAAAGTCCACTGCACTATGAGTATAATTTTTTCGAATTACTGAGTGGAATTTCTGTTAGTTTTCCCGGCCTATCTGCTGGGTGGGTTTTCCTTTTTTTAATTTTTTTTTGTTGTGTTTCATTTCATTTTTCAACTTTATATTTGTTCTTTATTTAGTTTCACTCATCAGGCTTAAGCTCAACGAAACGATGATGATACCGACCAACGACAACGCCGACGACGAACGGTATAGTGACGGCAGCACAGGTCATGATGTATGCGACTTATACTGCCTCCTTCGTATGTCCGATTTCAATCTTTTTTTTTGTTTTGTTTGCAGAAAAGAGTGCAATATGCACTGCATTCAGCAATAGTGCATTATGATGAGGATGGTGTTGCCATTCAACTAATGCGGATGTTAAGGGATTTGTTTGGGGTTTATTATAGGTATGTAGAGTGCAATATGGGGAACAATTTTCAATTCCGAGCTATTTAAGGGATTTGGAGAGTTCGCTGTCTAAAAAGTTTTTGAAATTTTGTTTTCTAAAACTTTTTAAAAATGTTTTGAAAACATTGAAAAGAATTTACCTTAACATCTTAGGTATTGTTTCAAGTTATCTGACCTACAGGGTGATTCACCTAAGGACCTAAGGTGTGACAAAAAGCTTGTGCGTGCAGGTTGAGTCGAAACAACAAATAAATCGTAGTGGTTGGAGGGTCGGTCAATTTTCTTAAAAAGAAATGACTTAAAATTGAGCTAAAATTGACCTAAAACACAAAAAAAAAAAAAAAAACAGACGGTAGCCTTTACAATTCTTTGGTTTACTTCTTTATGTAAAACCATAGAAATCCCTTCTTTTATTTTATTTAAAAAAAACTCGTTAAGTGAACTTTAATTTTCAAGATCCAAATTATGAAAAAAAAGTAATTTTTTTGTGAACCACCTACTCAGGTGAGTCAAAAGAAAATTATGGTATTTCTTATGTTCCGAAAAAATTGGATTTGTGTAAGAAAATATCTAAACAGGTTTTAAATGTAGCATTACGATTATGGAGAAGTTCAAAAAGCTGTTTCCGTCATAAAGGACCTTATCATCAAAAAAAAAAAAAAAAAAAAATATTTTCTTAAATTTGAGGCATACACAACAATTAAAAAAATTGGCGTATCAAGCCACCCCTTCCCCCTGGTGCTTTCTCTACATTTTGGTAATTTTATCTTTTTATTTAAAACTAGTATTTTTGGGAAGGAAATAGTGTCTATGCTTGAAATTTTAAACATTTCTCGTCGAAGTTCTGACTTTCCGTAGTACCTAACGATTTTTTAGTTTCCATAAATCAGTTTTTCATTATAACCTTAATCTTACCTCTTGCTTCTCGATTATCAAAATCAAAAACATTAAAAACCCATAATGAGGGCATCTGAGGAAGAAGGTGGGTTGGAGATACTTCATTTATTTATTTTGTTGGATAAAAACTTAGTCCCTTGGGGGCAAGGGATAAAGAGGGTGTTGACTTTCGACGTGTTTAAGCAAAATTACTTTTATTTTAGGTTTAAGAACTACCAACGCTATTTCTAAAAAAAAAACTCAACTTAAAGAGAGAAAATCATATTTTTTAATAGTAATCCTGCTGAATGACTGAACGGTAAACCAACGATAAGCGTTGACTTTAAATTCTAAAAAAATCAGTCTTAAAAAAAATTTGTAATGCCCTTCCATGTCTTCAATAGTCTGTTCTTTCAACTCGCTTAAAAGGAGTTGTAAGATAGACTAAGCTATAGTCAATGAATCCCAGGCTATCGCAAAATCAGTGATTAAGTGATACAAATTAAGACTCTAAGAAGGGATTTTTCTTTTCCAACCTATGTACATCCAATGAATTATATTCCATGCCACAAGTGAGGTTGTCAACTCTGCATCCATCTCTACGTCTTAACGAGGATTGCAGTTTATATTTCCAGCCTTGAGAACATAGAACTACAAAATTTGACATTTTTTACAGCAACTTTCTACAGATTATTTCGGTATTCAAGATTTGTTTGTTTTGTTTATAACGAGTTGAATTTTTTGTCTCATGTAAAAAATAGAATTATAACTATATATATTTTCGTACAATGATTTTTGCGACTTTCGACGGGGATTATCAAGACAACTTAAATGAACTTAAATTCTGAATGGCACACAAACATTTGTTTGCAAGAATTTTTTGGTGATATGTGAAAAACAAACAAAGCCGTCGAATCATTCATAAATCAGTTCAAACAACTCAGTTTTTGAGCACTCAAAACATTGAATTGATATGGTACATCCAACGTACAATCCTGATATGGCACCTAATGACTTCTTCTTGTTCCCCAAAATAACAAAAAAAAGCAACAGAAGAAGCTTTTGAGTTAAGTTAGTTTAGTTAGTTCTTAAAACTTTATTTAAACAAAATAGCTTTAATTTACAATTCTAACCTTAAGTTTAATATGGCTCGGCCAATGGCCGTCTACCAGATTGACATTTTTTTTTTTTAATTTTAAATAGTATTGGACATTGTAGTTTCACTTTTTTCCTATTTTTTTTTTATTTAGAAGTCTTCTTCTAGAATACGCTTTCTATAGCACAGTGCGGTATTTATAAAGAATATCCCAGCTTACTTTTCCATTCAAAACTTCCATGGCGTTATTCCAATCCATCGAGGCCACCCCAAAATACCTCACTCGAAACTCTTTTAAGATGGGACACCTGGCTATAAAGTGATATGTATCTTCCCGTTCCTTGAGATCACATAGATCGCATAATATCGGCAGATCAGGTCGATGTGGAATGAAATTTTAATTAAATAATTCTCCTCGTACTTTAAATATAATGTTTATCATATTCAGGGGGTATTGGTTAAGGAAGTATGTGTTTTCTTGGAGGTCTGTATTAAGTTGACTGTAGATCATTCTATGCTGTGAGGTTTGCGCTTCAAGTTTATATCTTGCATACGTGGATATACTGCCTTTATCTAATATCGCAGTAAATACTTTTCTTAAGTCCGTTATACTTATGTATATCAGAAAAACAGCGGAACTTTTTACCTAGACTATTCGCCAGCTCCTCCCACTCTTTTACTAAACCTCCTCTAGAAGATATCAGCTTCGAAAGAACTTTTTTTGGCAATCTTCTATCATACATCTCCATAACCTTCAAAATATACTCAAAATGCAGATTTAGTGTGCTTAAAAACATTGGCGGTTCAGTTGTTTCCAAATGTAACATATAATTAGGTGTGCAGATAGGTAGAATAAGCTCTTGATGTCTTCACAATTCATGTTTTAAAGATGCTTCACACGGAGTGGCAAAAATGATTCGAGAACTGGTTTATACTCATGCAAAAGTGTATTGAATACATTTGCGAATATTTTGAAAAACAATAAAGCCATTACAATCAAATTTGTCTGTGCTTTCATTATTAGCCTGAAAATTTTAAGACCAACCCTCGAACCAGAAGAACCAGGTCTCTAGTGACTTACAATTTATTCTCAACCATTCCTGTGTACCTATATGTTTTGACAAGGATGGAGAGGACTTATAAATTTCTGCCGAATCCGAACAGCTAAGACGAAAAGCACTTTCTCACAACAATACTATTGAAGAATGCGCTGGTTCTTCAACATTTGGATAGATTTTATTGAAACTTTTGACGCAACCATCAGCTAGGAAGTCTGTTTAATTTTGTCCCTGCAAAGTGAATACTTTTCCGCTCCTTTTAAATTTTGTCCTCCGAATCATATATTAACCCATCATTAACAATTTTAGAAAAAGTAAAAAGTAAATCTTTGTACTTCTCGTAGGAAAATTGATGACATTTTTCCTGAAAAAAAAAATTGCTTAAATTTAGCCGGATGTGGTTTTTGACTCCAATGAAAAAAATAGAATCTGAAGGAGTAGTCTCCCTTAGAATTTATTATAAGTTTAAATATCTGCTAAACAAAACCAATTTTGAGTTTATTTTGAAGAAAACTATAGCCTATAATAGGTATCAAATATCCAATAAGTGAGGTGGATTGCATATACACTGATTTTTCAAAAGCATTCGATCAACTTAGTCACAACATTATTATATTTAAACTCCAAGCTTTTGGTTTTCCGAATACTGTTATAGAATGGATAAGGCCATACCTTTAAAATAGATCTAACCAGGTGGAATTTCGAAACTGTCTTTCAGATTCATTCAATGCTCACTCGGGTGTACCTCAAGGAAGTCATCTTGGCCCACTTCTATTCATTCTGGCTATAAATGATGTTAAATCATGTATACGACTGTAGTGATATTCTTATATATGCTGATGATAAGAAGATTTTTAAAACAGTAAAATCTAACAGTAAACGCATTCTCTTGCGTGACAAAAACAGTCTTTCTCTTAACCCAGTTAAATGTCAAACTATTACTTTTTCTAGAAAACGAGTACCAAGTGCTTTTTATTATTCCATTTGA